>JAWHQI010000240.1:837500-1045000 GCA_033032865.1 Dactylorhiza incarnata | reverse complement strand
TTTTGGCACTGACCTTGGACATACTGTCTCATAACGAGGTCATGAGGAAGACATGTGAGCGGTTTCAGCACTCGACAGAGACTGCTAGCAGGTTTTTTGGAGAAGGCATTCGCGTGTTGATACTACTGGCGGCCGAAGTGATTCAACCATTAGATAGATCTTTCAGTAGCACACCGCCAGAGATTCTGTATGACACCCGTTACATGCCATTCTTTAAAGATTGTGTCGGTGCAATTGATGGAACGCATGTTCATGCATGCGTACCTGTTCGTGATCAAGTACCGTACATTGGGAGACATGGCATGCCAACACAAAATGTGATGGCTGCTTGTGATTTCAACATGTGTTTCACGTTTGTTATGCCAGGTTGGGAAGGCTCTGCGCATGATAGCCGCATTTTCAATTATGCGCTTCGGGATCCCCGTTACAAATTTCCGCATCCACCACCAGGTAATAAGATTTCTACTCCATTTTTTATACTTCTCACCTTTGAAGCGTAACGAATTTTGATCCTGGTTTTCAGGAAAATATTACTTGGTGGACTCTGGGTATCCGCTACAAAGGGGATACTTGAAACCATATCCAGAGACACGTTATCATCTCCCAGACTTTGCTCGTGGCGGGCGTGCACCGGAAGGACGCCGAGAGATATTCAATCACGCGCACTCATCCCTTAGAAGTGTCATTGAAAGATCGTTTGGGATTTGGAAGAAAAAGTGGGCCATATTGCGTGATATGCCGAGCTACAACTTCACCAAACAAACCGATATTGTGATGGCGACAATGACACTGCATAATTTTATTCGGAGGCACCCGTCGCGGAGGGATATTGATTTCAATGAGTTCGAGCAGGGAGGTGGTGATGAGGGGGTGAGCACACAAGGGCATCAAGTAGTTTGTCCTGATACAGCAGGCGGGGTAGATGAGATGATCACGTTGCGTGAAAATATAGCGCAACAGTTGTACACTTCTAGATCTTAGATGGTGAGATGAATTATTGGTATTTATATCTATTATAGTCAGTATTATCAAGATTGTGTGTTTTATGGAACAACAATTTTTTTTTTCAAAAACTCCATTTAACCCAAACAAAATTTATAAAACTCCATTTCAATAAGCACTGAAAACTCCATTTCACCCAAACAGTTTTTTAACAAAACTCCATTTCTCAGAAACAGCTCTTTTTCAAAACTCCATTTCTGATCAGCAGCTTTTCATCAGCAACAGCCCAACCAAACAGACCCTAAAAGGTACCAAAGACTGCAATAATCGACGCTATTTAGCTACTTTAGAAGTCTCGCTAAATTTTTTTCGCTCTTTTTAAATTACTTTCATAGTTTTGGACTTACCTCTTTAAATACCCTAAATTTATTTCGATCTTACTTTTGATTTAATAAAAACTTTAGTAAATTAGAAATTTTATTAAACGTCTTATAGGTATCCCTTACTTTTGCTCTGGAATAGCAAAAGCTTAAGTATGGGGGTATTTGATGAATAGTAAATATACGCATTTTTCTATATAGATTTTAGTATAATTTTAATTAGATTTGTAAATAATATATGTAAATTAATGAATAAAATGTTTGTTTTTGTTATTTTTGTTTTTAACTTAGTTTTATTTTCATTTTGTAAAGTTTCTGTAATTTTGTTAAGTCACGCCCTTGGTCACGCCCGTGTCCAAGGGCGTGTTCACTAATCCCTAACATTTTCTTCCCTCTGTTCTTTTTTCGGCTCAAACATCAAGTCACGCCCTCGGTCACGCCCGTGACCGAGGCCGTGTACTTGGTCACGCCCGTGTTGAATGTCCATCCCAGATTCAAGCCACTAAAGGTTCATTCCTTCCAGAAGAATCAAGTCACGCCCGTGACCGATGCCGTGTACTTAGTCACGCCCGTGACCCATCAATTCCTTCCAGAAGAACAAAGGACACGCCAGGTGTCACGCCCAGTTCAAGCTCCAGCCAGCCGACCTAGGTCACGCCCGTGACCTAGGCCGTGTACCATGGTCACGCCCGTGTACTTCCAAAGTCGCCGGTCAAGCCTTCCAGATGCCAGCCTGTATCCAGCTGTTCTGGCTATTCGCACCCCAAGCCGCGTCACGCCCTCAGACACGCCCGTGTCCGAGGGCGTGTAATTTGAAAATTTTTCCTATAAATAGAGCCCCTCCCCCTCACTAATCTCTCCTCTTGGATTGCCCTTTTTTGGGTGATCTTCCACAATAATTCTCCACCATAGTTTTTGTATTTTCTTTTTATGTTTTTTTTATGTAATTAATTAAGTGTTTTTTTTGTATTTTCTTTTTTGTAATGTTTTTATAAATGTTGTAATTAAATGTTTTTATTTTTGTAATTTTATTTCGTGTAACCCCGTTATTATGGCAATAAATAAATTTAGTTTTTATTTCGTGCATTTTTTCATTCGTAACGTAATTTCAATTCTGCAATTTCATTTCTGCATTGCAATTTCAATTTCTAACTTAGCTTTATTTTTGCACCGTATTTCAATTCCTAAACTTAGTTTCATATCCGCACTTCAATTTTGCAATTTATCTTTCTTTAGCTAGATTTATTTGTTGCCATAACATCGGTTTTTTCGCTTAGATTCGAATTTATGCGTCGTCATAATTTTCCGTTCTTTTCTTCCTTGACACGGTAGTTTAGAATGGGATATTCGGGTTGCGTTTAAAATCGCTTCAAAGTGAGCGTTTTTTCCCTCGTAATGCTTTCTTTGTTTTTGTATTTTCACTTTAAGTTTTTATTATTCGTGTTTTCGTTGTTTATGTTTTCGTTATTTCGTTTAATAGCTTAGTTTTAGTTTAACTTGCACTGCATTTATTTCCCGTCTACCCGTTTGGGTAGAACTTGCACTGCATTTATTTCCCGTCTACCCGTTTGGGTAGAACTTGCACTGCATTTATTTCCCGTCTACCCGTTTGGGTAGAACTTGCTCACGCATTTACTTCCCCTCTACCCGTTCGGGTAGAGATTGCATTCCTTTAATTTCTGTCCTTTAATTTCAGTCATTTAAATTCCCGTAGAGTGCGTGAGTTTTTCATTTAGTGCGTCTTTTTTGTCTTTTCTATCGCTTTTCTTGATTTTTGCTTAACGCACACCAAGCCCGCGATTGTTATCATTTTTGTTTTTAATTATTGCAAACACTCACTTATTTTTAATATTCGATAAAACAATAGCCGTAGCTCGAAGTAACAATACTCGACGGGACCCAGGACTAAATACGACCTTGATATGATTTTTCTAAATCGTATATACTACACGCGATAGGTGCGCTTGCCTCCTACGTCGCGTAAAATATTTTCTTATCAGTTATCATCATCTTTGGTTATTAGGGACCTTGATACGATGGCGTATCAATGGTCCGACCTGCCGCCCCCGTCCGCTCGTTCCAAGCCGTCGGGGATCAAGCCACGGTGAACACCCGCCTCACCGCCATCTCCATCTGTGCCAAGCTCGATCGGCAACCAGGGATGCTCGCCAACATTCTCGCCATGGTGCAGCACCTCCACGATAAGCTCGATCGACTCGAGGACCACGCTCGGATTCCTCCAGCACCGATTCCGGCAACCGCAGTCGAGACCCGCACCACCAGCACCATAGTCGCCCCGATCCCAGCAGTATCCGCAGAAGGCCGCACCTCCAGCGCCGTTTCCGCACCGCTTCCAACAACAACCACACCTCCAACACTGCTTCCGGCTGCAGAAGCAGAGGGCCGCACCTCTAGCGTCGTTGAGGCACCCTCGTGCGTCGTCGACCGCCCGATCCAGCCCGCGGCGAGTCCGGCAACCGTAGCAACAGCTGTCGCAACAACCGCACCTCCATCGCCGTTTTCGGCTGCAGACGCAGAAGCCCGCACCCCCTCCCACCCGCACCTCCAGCGCCGCCGCACCTCCCCCCTGCGTACGCCAGCACCCGTCAAAACCAGTCGCGCCCTCTCCTTCCCGCGATCGCAGAGCACGCGGGAGACGCCGCCCCGCCCCCGCGCGGCCTACGCCTGGCACGCCTCCAGACCGTCACCCTCCTGTTCCCCTATCGAGCCCCCCGCCTTCCTGTGTCAGCCTTTAAGGCCCTATGGTACACCCCACTCAAGTCTCCCCTTCCCCGTACCGCCAACTACCCCCTCTAACGGATAATATTTCCATTCTTTTCTTTCCCTTTGCCCCATCACGTGGACTCCTCCCCCGTCTTCTATCCGCACCTCACTTCACCCCCTTTTTCGAGGACAAAAACAATCCGTCATCGTTCCTTTCGACGATACCCGCTGCTGACATTTTGAAGGAATCCGACAAATTTTTTAGCCTTGACCTTGGGGACAAGGTCAATTTTCAAGCGCGGCCTATTGTTACGATGATGCATCCGCCAACGCACACCAACTCGCAGGAGTCAAGGGAGCGCATATGGAAACCACCCTAATTACTTTGTGTAATTAATTGGTATTAATTAATTAATTAATCTCAATTAATTAATATTAATTAAACCTTATGTTATGACATGTGAGCCCCTCCTCCCTATATAAGGAGGTATGAGAGTGTTATCATCATCTTTGGTTATTAGGGTTTTGACTCTCATTTGAGAGAGGGGTCTTAGGGGGAACCAGCCTCCTAGATCTTGGCCGGAGTTCGCTCCGGATTGTATCCGTTTTTCACGTTTAATGCAAGCATGTCTCGTCCTTTATTCAATGACGTATCACTTACATACGACGCGATTATTTTAGGGATCGTGACTATTATGATCATCATTTCAAGAGAGATCTCGAGTGTACGTTTCATGCTATTGCCCCACCATTTGATGGTTTGTTGAGTCCCGAGTCTTTTAGTTATTGCTTCTTGGACATAGAATATTATCTTGATTTTTTTGAATTATTCGGTGACCAGCGCATCTGATGTATTCCAAAATCCGGAAAATTGCTTTTAAATATTAAATTTGGGACTGATTTAAAAGATGCGGCTATAGCGAAGCTTTCTTGAGCAATTTCATGCGACAAATTAATCAAGGGTTTGTAAACCAGCATAAGATGACTAACAAGCACTCACATTCAACAATATGACTAATTCGTCCACAAGTGTATTAAAGAAATAAAGAACAATGAAGGATTTTCAAATTAACGACAAACAAGCAGAAATAATAATTAGGCAAGCTTTGAAATTTTACTGATCAAAATAAGCATTAAGCATAAGGGTATACTAACATATTATGAGCAAATGAGAATGTCAAGTTATACCTTGGGTTAAGCACAACTAGGGAACGTGGATGCAGTAGTGGAATAGTTCCTCGAAACAGGCATGCATGCAGTTGCTGTTGGATGACAGGTGTTGGTTTGGAGCGGGGAACCTCTCTCGAAACTGCTGGAGGAAGGCCGAGATTGGGAGTGGCTATCGAAGGGAGAAAAGGCACTGAGGAAGATGAACATGTCAACTCCATGGGTCGGGAAAACTGTCAACTGCAGGGCTCGAGCTCTCCGGAGAAGGCCGGGAATGGGCCTCCGGTCGTCGACCAACCTTCAGGAGGTGCTGGTGGTGGCGTACGGAACTCTGCGGAAACGGGCGCTGGAGTTGCAGGTTGGTTGAACCCGACGGAGCAGAGAAGTTTCTCTTTCCGTGAGGTTCTTTTCCGGCTTTCTTTTCACGTGGAGGAGACATCCTGTAATAGAGATGGCGGAGGCTTGTTTTAATAGAGTTTAAAAGTTTGGCTGAATATTAAATATTGCATTTAAAAATGAACTCCAATAGTCCAATGGCTCAATCGGCTGCACACAAAATAGAGGGGGTTTCTTTTTAATTGGGTTTTTTAATTGGGGATATTAAGTGTTTTGAAGATAGGAATTTAAAGGGATATTCATTTGGTATTCATTTCATTAAATATTCAACACTAATTAGGAATTTTCGAATTTAATTTTAATTTCATAAATTAAAACTTTTAATTATAATTTCATAAATTAAAATTAAATATATAATTAAAAATCTTTTTTTTCAAAACTTGCCCTAATTATCATCTAATCTAATTTGACGTAACTTTCTCATTCAGAGTCTTATTGGTCGGTCATGCCAATAGGCCAAAAAAACGTGCGCGAGTGATATGCGCGAAAATACACGAGCGCGTACTAATAACTTATGCAAAACATATCACACTATTAACCTGCGCAGAAATAAAAGAAACAACAAGCGCGAAGATATGCACGACACTAAAAAATGCTGAAAATTAAAATAAAATAAGATGCGACTCAGGTTGCATCAACATCAAATTTGCGAAACTTAGGCTTTGTTTGGCTCGGCTTATTTGCTCCGGTGAGTTTGGACAAAATCGTCATTGTCATAGAATGTATGTTTGGTATGACAAATGTTACTACCATTATAAAAAAAAAAGAAACTAGCTATAAGCATAAAATGTTTGGTATGACAATGACGTTTTTGTCCAAACTCACCGGAGCAAATAAGCCGAACCAAACGAAGCCTTATACTTCTAGGTCAGGCGAGAACATATTGATCTACTATTGAGAGGATCTGTGAGCGGGATCGTCTTCACCGCATCACTAGTTGGGTGGAAATGAAGCGGAGGTTGTATCATAAGTATTTGCCAACATCGTATAGGAGTCGCCTGCTCGATCAATTATTTACCCTACGACATAGATCCATGTCCGTCACTGAGTATACAAATCGTTTTGATGATTTAATACTGAGGAGCGTCATCCAAGAGTAGCCAACTATGAACACTTCCCGATTTTGGTCTGGACTTCGATCTGAGATACGTATTGAGTTGACCCCACTACTTAGAGTCTCTCGAGCGAACATACCAGCTTGCCCTTCATTTCGAGCAGTCCTTAAGCGCCACTAGAGTTAGTCGAGTAGACTTGCACTTTGATTGTCCTATGGTGAGCCATTCCCAGCCCGAGGCTACCCTCGTTCCTATTCCTGCCTCCATAGACACAAAAGATGGGCTTCCTGATACAGTCATCTCATTCCCATAAGGTTCAGTGTCCGATGCGTAATCTCCCCTTAGTAGCTGACCCAGATCCTACAACATTGACTGTGAGCGTTCACGAATAGTCTAGCAAGCTTGTCTTGATTTGACCTTTCCCTATTCCTGACACAAATGTTGTTATTTCACTTATTATAGACCCAGTTTCGAGTGCATGTCCCTTAGAGTCTCTTTATTTCACGGTGCCTAATCCTGATTCGAGTGTGAGTCTAGAGCCTATTATTGACGACATATTAGTTGCCTCACATGTTTCTAAGGACACAATTGTTATCAACGACACTTACCAGGAGTGTCATTTTGCTATTGATGGGTTCCTTGAGTAGCCTCCCGCTGAGCCCCCACGTGACCCACCTGATGAATCCTCTCTAGGTGGCAGTTTCTCTAGTGTAGATCTCTTAGGTATTCGTTTGAGCGATCATAGCATTCACGACAAGTATTCTTATACACCTCCTGAAGAGCCACTTAATGAGTTTTACCCATTAAGAGATATTCGACTCATCTTTGAGTTCCTTGACAACCCTTCGAGAGATCGCATCGTCTACGATGAATTTTTCTATCGTCTTCCCAGTGAGCCTCCTAATGATTTATGTCCCTTAGGAGACATTTGACATGTCATGATATTACAACTTAGTGTCAGTGTCCTAGGTAGTTATTTGGGTGTTTGCACACTCCACGAATATTTCTTTACCCCATCTGAAGAACCTCCAGATAAACGACCCATCCTTAGGAAACTTCATCACTACATGGAGTCTGAGTCTTGTCAGTGTATCAGGTCAATCATTGTTCATTTACATCCATTGCATGTGTCGTAGCCCTTTGTGTTGGTTCAAAGTGGGAGAAAATGTTGTACTAGGACCAAAACTAATCGAAGATTCTAATAGAATAATTTAGCTGGTCCGAGACCGACTTTTGATTGCATAAGATAGACAAAAGAAATACTTTGATCTGAAACACCGTGACGTGGAGTTTCAAATTGGAGAACATGTATTCTTGAAGGTGATGCAGAAACCTGCATCAAAAGATTTGGAAGCAGCGAAAAGCTTAAGCTGAGGTATATTGGCCCATTCGAAGTCGGGAGAAAATTGGTCCAGTTGCTTACATACTTGCTTTGCCTTTAGTGATGAGTGGATACACAATATATTTCATGTATCGATGCTGAGAAGGTACATATATGATTCATCCCACTTCATCCAGTTCGATCCCGAAATGCCAGAAGTACACCCAGATCTCTACTATTGGGCTCCCCCTAGCCAGATCATAAACCGTAAGGATAAGCAGCTGAGAAACAAGACTATACCCATGGTAAATGTCATGGAAAGGCCGTTCTACAGTGGAAGTTACCTGGGAACTAGATGAATACATGAGGAAGAAATATCCTAATATTTTAATCGCATTTAGCGATGCATTATAGTAATAATAATCATAGACCATTAAGCACGATAACAACATTGAAAAGTCATAAAAAGAAGAGCCTAAACTAAGAATTGAGTGATAAATACCAAGCAAAGCCGAATATCGAAAAACGGAGTCCACGTTTAGTCTCAGAATGCCAAAATACATAGGAACTGTCATTTGCGTGACATACTCCGACGTATATATATATTAAATAACGAGAGACAGTGCACGGGGCCCCCATGCTGCCGCGACCGTACCCCGACACGACGTCGCTCCCTCCGCTCACTGTCCCCCGAGGCCATTAGAAAATCGAGCGACACTAAGCGCTCAGGGAGCGGCGTCGTGCCGGGGCACTGTCGTGGTCGGGGTACGATCGCGACGGGAGCGGCGTCGTGCTGGGGCACTGTCGTGGTCGGGGTACGATCGCGACGGCACGTGCCCCCCCACCCCCCGTCGTGCACCGTCTCTAGTATATATATTTAAGTTATAAAAGTTAATTTTGTTTTATATAAATATCTAATATGTAAACTTATATATATATAAGTTATATATATAGTTATATATACATATAATTTATATATGTATATAAATTAAACCTATAATATGTAAACGTTTAATTTATTTATCTGCTTATATATACATATAATGTAAAAAAATTAAACACCTTTTATATGTTTTTATGTAATAGCAGATGGATGAACAACAATGGACATCAACCCTTTTAATCCCACATCGCCGACAATGTTTTCTTTGATGAAGTGTCTGTCGATCTCAAAGTATTTAGTACGATCGTGTTGCACTGGGTTATGAGCAGTATTGATGACCTCCTTGTTATCACAGTACAGTCTGATAGGCTCCTCTCCTTTAAGACCAAGGTCTTTCATGATAATTCGGGTCGATAGCCCTTCACATATCCCGTGAGCCATAGCTTGAAACTCCGCCTCTGCATTGGATCTGGCGACAACATGCTGCTTTTTGCTTTTCCAGGTAACCAAATTTTCACCCACCATCGTGCAGTGACCTGAGGTGGACCGACGATCATCAACCGATCCAGCCCAGTCTGCATCAGTGTAAACTTCAATAGTCAAATTATCATTTGGTGAGAATAGGATGCTCTTCCCTGGTGAAGATTTGAGGTATCGAAGGAAGTCGTGCAAATAAAACCCGGTAGACCCAGGCCAGGCCCGGGCTTTATTTCTGCCGGGCCTCAGGCTAAGCGGGCCCAGGCCGGGCCCGGGCCACTCATCAAAATGAGGGCCTGGCCGAGCCTTCCAAATCGGGGCTCAACCAAGCCCATTCCTGGCTGACTCCCCGCATTTGGCAACAGGAGCTGTCAAGGAGCTGCCACATGGCAGCTCCTGCTGCCAAATGGCAGCTGGGGGCGTGCCCCCAACTTTAATTTAAAGCTGGGGCGTGCCCCAACTTTAAATTAAAGTTGGCCCCAACCAGCTTTAATTAAAATTGGGGCCGCATGCCACAACAATTAATGCTGGGGCATGCTGCCCCAGCTATAAAATCTGGGGCAGCAAATATAGTTAGTATACATAAAAATAAAATTTTTATTTATAAGACATGGAAATCCGATATTTTAAAATATCCCCGACATGTCTCCGACTTCCGACATCCGATATTTAAAACATTGGGAGCCACATACATTTGAGTAGGCCAGTCGAATTCGCAACATGTAAACTTAATGGGCCCATGTTAGTTTGGTGGAAACAACTTGAACACATGAGATGTAAGTTATGGTTGCCTCCCGTCATTACCTGTGTTGAGTTTAAAATGGAGTTGTGCAAGCACTATGTTTCCCCCGACTATCTCCAAACTATGTGTCATAAATTCCATAATCGACAACAGAGGGGTTTATCAGTGGATAGGTACACTAACGAATTTTGAGTCCTTCAGTTTAGACTAGATATTCAAGAGGGAGATGTGATGACCGTATCCTGTTACTCTATTCCCTTAAGGACTAACTAAAGTTGCACAATTATCGCGATTTAGATGAAGTTTCTAGTATGGGCCCGTAGAGTGGAGTCCAGGCTTAGGTCTAGACCTCTTTCTAGTCTCGCCATTACCCCCAATTATATGGCCTTAAATTCCCCTTGTCTTACTAGTTACCACTGCCACGAGCACCTTGGCCACACCTATCTCCAATATAGCACTCCCTTCAGTCGTAGAGCTTCTTCTTGAGCCTCAGCTCCAAGATGCAAAGCTTCTTCCTCGTCGTCCTATCATCTTGACAACATTGTGACTCCATTTGTCCCCACTGTAACACAATATTTAGTCACTGAGTTTCTTTCCGAGCCTCTGCTCTAAGAACTTGCTAGAGACGTGTCACTCTTCTTAGATGATACATATTCGATCTCCGCATTTCCTGAATCTCCTAGTCTATTACAGTTGCACATCACTGATCTCGTAGATATTATGCTTGACTTGCACTTGTCATTGACACTAGAGTCATCATCCTGTCTTGACTTTATATTTGGTGACCACACTCTTATTATAACCCATGATCCTTTCTGTCTAAACACACACAACGAACTTTATCATCAATTTAAATTTCTATTTAGGAAAATTCATATTGGGAGGATGTTAGGGGTAAGGCCTAACCCGTACCAGTGGGCAATACCAGCTGCTCAAATACCGCACCGCGCGAAGCAGTCCACGACAATGATCCATAGTGACCCCCAATCCGGAGCCCCTAACAGGACCGCGACCTCCACACCCCAACCCGTCTCTTCAACCAGTTTAATTGAGGCGGGTTGTTGAGGCTGGGATTCGATCCCCAGACCTCCTTGATAAGGAGCCTTCAACACGGCTCAGTTGGTGATGAGAGCCGTGTTGAAGGCTCCTTATCAAGGAGGTATGGGGATCGAATCCCAGCCTCAACAACCCGCCTCAATTAAACTGGTTGAGGAGACGGGTTTGGGGGCCACTATGGATCATTGTCGTGGACTGCTTCGCGCAGTGCGGTATTTGAGCAGCTGGTATTGCCCACCGGTACGGGTTAGGCCTTACCCCTAACAGAGGATAGTAATCATCTCTAAGATTTTCACTCCTCGTAGGGACACGCTTTAAAGGATTTCTCAGAAAAATTTTAAATGGTAGATTTTAAATTTTGTAGTGTTAGTCAGATTCTATTGGGTGATATGTTTGGGGTAGTTGATCTTGGTCTAGTAGACGCTTGTAGGTGTCTGACAGGAGAGCGGGTGATATGTTTGCTTCCTACCTTGTTTTTTTGATGCCCACTCTCCCCCACTTTGTAATACCCGTCTCTTTGATGTTCTGATTTTTACTGACCATTTAAATATTATGCATAAAATTATGACTAACAATTTGCGAGCATCTTCGAAAAACTATAATTCTATTGTTGATTTTATTACCTGAGATTATATTTTTTCGAATGAGATTGGTTTCCTGCATTTTTCAGTAACAGGAGTTTACCTATAGGTTATGAGCTGCAACGAAGGATCTTTCCTTTGCCCCACTGCCTAACACAGCCCAGAGTTTCCCACACCCGTTTCATTTTCAGACTTATTTTGGCGGTGTCTACTCAGGTCTTGCTTATTTAACAACATGACGGAAGCGGAGCATATTCACATCGACGGCCGGACTTCCTGTCACAGGCTACATTACTCATCTTTATTTTACTTTTATTTTTCGCATTTTCTTTGTGTAGCCCATGTCTTCTCTCATATGTATTTATTTATCGCGCATGCACTGTTTACCTTATATTGTGCACATCGTCCGCGCTTGTTGTGACGACTTATTGAGGTGATCGTCCAATAAACCCTGAATAAAATGATCCGTTAAATTAGGTAACATCTTAATTAGGGTAAGCACAACAAAAATGGATATATTAATGCATATTCAAAATTAGTTAATATTGAAATGAAAATTAAGTATATTCTATTTTCGGAATTAAATTATGATAAGAATTACCAAGTGCAAAAATCTTTGAAAACCCCCTTTTTTGGTCCTTCGAAATCTCTTACATTAAAATTCAATTCCTTTTAATTTATTAAAATACCTAAAATTTATTCCTTATTAAAAGTCGGCCCTCCCTCCAGAGAGGAGCTTGGACCAATACGAAAATAGAGAAATCTTCTCTGTTTTCAGAGGTCCAACCCGACGCTTGCTTCTATTTGTAAAACCACAGATCCCTTCTCACCCCCAGCTGACGGTTCTCCCCACCAGAGCTTGTCGCCGCCCAACCACCATCCCCTTGAGTTCCGGCGACCCCTCCTCTGTGGTTCTTCCCTCCGACAACCTAGTATCTATCAACCACCATCCCGTCTGCCTGACCGTTACACCTCCATCTATTTGCTCCACCTTCGTCCAACCTTCCTCCTCTGACCGACCCCTTGATGCACGTCCCCCTCTATTTCCGACCACCCCCAAGCAGTCCCGAGCCACAAGCAGATGTCCCCTTGTTCTGAGTCCCCCTATTCTGTTGCTTTCTCTGCTTATGGTATATCTCCAACCTTTTTTCGTGCTCATTTCATGTTAGTAAAATGATATAATTTATTTACTTCATCTTTACTTCTCAGAGCATCGCTTGCCTCAATTAACATAGAACCTGTTTGTCGTCAATTTAAAATATTCTCGCAATTTGATTTGTTTACTTGCATGCTTGTGGAGCGTTAATCATGTTCATATTTATATGTTAGCTTGTTGGCTCGTATCCGTGTTTGCGAACCCTAGATCGAATATCACATGCTACTATTAGTGAAATCTTGTTTGTGCCGCACAAGTTAAAATACTTTCAAAATTATTATTTATATATCAAAACTCTAATTTTGGTTTGCATAATGTGAATTTCACAACACCTATCTTGCCCTGTGTCGATAATGAGTAGGATTTTCATTTTGAAAATTTTCTCCTAATTACTACTGAATTGTTCCCACTTTAAATGTTGTCTTCTCTTGAGATGGATGAGGGTTAAGATTATTTCTTTTGGCAGGCCGATTTTAAGAATGTTGTTGATTCTGTTTCGGTGTTTGGGAAACCAACGTCTATTTCTGCATCTATAGCTTGGAGTCCTCGAAGAGGTGAAAACCAACAATCAAGGTTTTTATTGGGATTTAGCTCAGATCTCCCTCAATTTAATTCCTGCAAGGTTAGTATCATTCTAATGTACATATTATTTTGTTTATTCTAAAGGTATTCTGGAAAGAAAAATAATAATTAAAGATTAGGTATAATTTATTAACATTGCAATATGCCCAGACTTTCTCTATTTCTTAAATACTGCATGATCTTTTTGAGGTCCTATTATTTCAGGCATTTGTTATAAGCACACCAGTTTTGGCTATTCGCACACCAATTTCTATGAGTTATTACGCGCCTTTTGAAAATATGCCTTGTACATGCATTTTTAGGAAAAGGGATCAACACGAAAATTGTAGATCTCGTCGAGATCTACAACTTTCATGTTGAACACTTTTCCTAAAAATGCACGCACAAGGCGTATTGTCGCCCTGATCGTAATTATAGCGAATTTTTGAAAATACGCCTCGTACATGCATTTTTAGGAAAAGTGTTCAGCACGAAAGTTGTAGATCTCGACGAGATCTACAATTTTTGTGTTGAACACTTTTCCTAAAAATGCATGTACAAGGCGTATTTTCAAAAGGCGCGTAATAACTCATAGAAATTGGTGTGCGAATAGCCAAAACTGGTGTGCTTATAGCAATTGCCTTATTTATTTAGCATTTGAATGAACAGTTCAATCGAGAACTTACACAAAAGCTTCATCTTCACTTGCTTTGTGAATGATTATAATATATAAATGGTACCCAGCTAACATTAAATTGGACTTCCATAAGCTGCTTGCTTTTGAAGAGTAAGAATATATGCTGCATGCCTTCATTTTTAACAGGCAATATGATGCAGTTTTACTGGCCTGTGAGCATCAGTATTATTACACTTCTAGTATGGTCTTTATTTTGAAAATCTTCGACACAAGTTTCAGAAGCAGTTAATTGTAAACTATTAATATTAGGCCTAACTTTTGAGATAGACATGAACTTGCAATTCAGAACGGTGCTGGCTTTGCTACCTATTATTAAAGCAAAGAATGTAATACGGCTTAGGAAGCACAGGTACAGGTATAAGTACTGGGTACTATACGTATCCAGTATGGCGGTACCACAAAATTTACAAAATAAGGATGCGGGTACGGCGGGATACATTGTATTAAATATATAATAAGTATATTTGTATATATCACAAATGTAATTAAAAGTCCTCAAAACAATAAAACATCTAGCATAATTGCATAAATCATTAATTGAAGTACAAATCCATAGTTAATGCAATATAATATGAAGTTTTAAAACAAAAAATATTCACAATTATTTCAAATTTAAAAATGTTTATCAATCATTTTCTTCCTCTTCTTCTCCATTATAGGAGATTAACGCATCTTCAATTTTTGGTTTGTCCAGAGACAAGTTAGCAATAGTAAACATGCCAACTTCATCAAAAGAATTTACCCAGAGTACGAGCCACTGTAATCCACCTCACATAAATTGCATATTTATTATCTATTCCCACCACCATCTTCACATAATCCTAGAGCGGTGACTGATCATCCTTATCCACATCATTAGAAGTAAATTTACTTGTTACTGAGGTAGAAGATGAACCAGTAACACTAATAGGAGACTGTGACTGAGACATAATTGCTGCAATAAGAAGATGGTTGCTGTAATACCCAACAATACAAGAAAAAAAAACCAACAGCAATACGTGAAATTGGAAATAATAAACAACTGGGAATTACCTAACAATTACAAAAGAATACAGGAAACAAGAAACTGTAAAACAACAATACAGGAAACTGTAAAATTTGTACAACAACAACAATAATTTCCAACTATAAAACTGTAAAATACAGGAAACTAATAATTTGTAAAATAGCAGCAACAACAATTTCCAACTGTAAAACTGTAAAATACAGGGGACTGGAAACTAATACAACAACAATGAAGAAGAAGAAACTGTAAAATTTGTAAAACAACAATAATTTCCAACTGTAAAAAGAAGAAGACTTATGATCGATCGGGAGACTGCAGCGAAGAAGATCGACGATGA
The DNA here is from genome assembly GCA_033032865.1 of Dactylorhiza incarnata. Lineage (NCBI taxonomy): Eukaryota > Viridiplantae > Streptophyta > Magnoliopsida > Asparagales > Orchidaceae > Dactylorhiza > Dactylorhiza incarnata. The sequence goes on along the minus strand of JAWHQI010000240.1, from coordinate 1,029,519 downwards.
ACAACCAATCTTGCAGATGTCGGATGTCGGGGACACGTCGGTTTAGATTTTTCATGTCACTTTTAATATGTCGGGGGATATACTGGAGATATATCATATATCGGGTTTTAATAACTAATTACTAATATACATAATTATATATAAATGTAATCATTTTTTAATATATATATATTAATAATTTAACATTTATTGAACTTATAGATCTACCAAATTAGTATAAACATTTTATGTTATACAATTAATAACAATATAATGCATGAAAGAAAGCAAGAGGAACTCAGGAAGTTGTCGATAATGATGGAAGATAAGGAACCTTCTGTCTAAAATCCAAAGGTCAAGCAGAATCGAAGTCAATGATATATGGGCACAGGAAAAAAGTTAGAGGAAGGACACAAAATAACCTAGCAACAAAACAATTTCAATTTATTGTCTATTAGACCGTAGACACAATAAAATAAATTGAAATAAGTCATTTGGTATAACGTCAGGATATATTGGCCGATATATCGACCGATAGCAGATATATCAGATGATATATTCCAAAATGATATTTTGTAAAAAAATATTGGAAACATGTCGTTGAGACATTTATGTCGGCCGACATGTCGGCCATGTCGGAAGATATCCATAACATTGAGAACAACAGAGATCGACGAAGAACGGTAGAGCAACATGCTTACCATCCACGAAGAACAGTCAACGAAGGGATCAGGAACTTCAGGAGGGATCAGGAGCTTTAGGCGAGAGCAGAATCGAGAGCGTGAGCTTCATGCGAGAGTGAAATTGAGAGTGGGATTAAAACAAAAATGATCCACGCGACGACTTACCTAATAAGGCGTATCTGTCTGTCCAGTACGCATACCCGTATCATAAACTCACCCGGTATGGGTACGGGCCTAAATTAGGCGTGCCCGCGCTTCCTAGAATACGACTCTTTGAAGACTTTGTAAACTAAAATAATGATGCAAACCTATGTTCTGTAAAGAAGTCTTTCTGCTCAATTCTGATGTGTGTTGCCTTAGGATCAAAGATATATTTACAAAATTTAGAGAGAAATGATAAAAGTGAAATAGTTGTCTTATAATAAATTTAGTGGTGGATACAATAAATTTTTGGTTTTGATGTCTTTTCTTCCTAATTATTTATCCGAATTTTGCTCATGTTTTCATTCCTGATGCAAAGGTGCATTTGAGCTCCACATGCAGTTTTTTCTTTCCTTTTTTGGCTACGGGTGTAAAGTGGGTATGTTATGGGCCCACACAATCAGTTATCCGTTATTTTGTGTTTAATTAATGTCATGTCAGTTTCGTTATTTAATGTTATTATGCATGTTCCGTTTTTTTAATCATTGTGTTATATCTGTATCGAATCTAGTGTAAGTTCTTTTTTATACATCCAAATGTTCGGACTTACTTAAGCTTATGTCCTTTTGTATTTCTTTTTAAATACCTATATCTCACGAATGAGATAAGCATGTATTAATCCTCATTGAATATCTTAGCTCTCTCTTCTCCTCTTCTTCCACTCCTCAAGTTATTGTTAGGGTTGAGCAATGCTCTCCTCTTCTACTCCCCCGTTACGTTGAGCTTATCTCCCTTGTATCTCCTCCACACTCACCACCTCTTGCCACACTCACCACCTCCTGCCACCTCTACGATGAGATATCAACACACTACGGGAAGCCTATGAGGATATTTTTCAAGGAAAATTATCCAGTCTGAAACTCGGACCTTTAAATATTTTACCTTGTCTTCTTTTAAATACTAATATGTTATAAAGGCCATCTTCCTCGTGTTAGGCTTTAGTGGAAGGAGAAGATTGCAAGAAAATTGCAAGCTGGTGGTGGTGAACAAGCTGTCATGAAGATCGTAAGCTGACGCCAGAAGTAGAACTTGTTGGATCTTCATTTGATTGAGTTTTGGTATTCGCAAACCATTTAAATATTCTCCTTCATTGGCATCTGTTGGAGCGGTTCAAAACTGAAATTGATAATATGAGTAAAGAGGCACTCTCCTATATATAGGAGAGATATACAAGGATAAATAAAGAGCGACATAATAACTCCAATAACATATTCCAACACTCCCCCTCAAGTTGGGCGTGTGATATCTTGCATGCCCAGCTTGCACATAATTTTTCCAAACACGTTCTGACTCAACCCCTTGATGAGAGCATCCGCTAATTGTTGGTCTGAGGGGACAAAAGGTGTGCTCACAGCTCCTCTTTCTATATTCTCTTTGATAAAGTGACGGTCAACCTCCACATGTTTTGTGCGGTCATGTTGGACGGGATTGTGAGCAATGCTAATGGCGGCTTTGCTATCACAGTAAAGCCTCACGGGATCCTTATTTTCCATGCCAAGATCTTTTAGGAGAGATTTAATCCACAGTCCCTCGCAAATCCCATGAGTCATGGCTCTGAATTCTGCCTCAGCACTAGACCTGGCAACTACATGTTGTTTTTTACTCCTCCACGTTACCAAATTACCACCAACAAAAGAGCAATAGCCAGAGGTGGACCTCCTGTCGTCAACGGAACCAGCCCAATCAGCATCAGTATAAACTTCCACAGTCAGCTCTTTGCCCGGGGAGAATAGGATACCTTTTCCAGGAGAGGACTTGAGATACCGGAGGATTCGATGAACAACTTCTAAGTGACGAGTTCGTGGTGAATGCATGAACTGACTAATAACACCAACATCATATGAAATATCCGGGCGAGTATGAGATAGATAGATAAGACGCCCTGCCAATCGTTGAAACCCAGTGATATCATCTACCAATTCCCCATCATCTCTCCCCAATCTGTGATTAACTTCAATTGGGGTATCAGCAGGTCTACACCCACTCATCCCACAAGATTGGAGCAAGTCAAGAATGTACTTTCTCTGAGATAAGAATATGCCATGATTTGATCGAGCGACTTCAATTCCCAGGAAGTATTTGAGATTTCCCAGGTCTTTTACTTCAAATTCCTTTGCCAGTCTTTGTTTCAGAGTTTGAATTTCTTCAGTGTCATCACCCGTGATAATGATATCGTCCACATAAACAATAAGAACAGTGAGTCTCCCATGTTTGTCTTACAAATAAAGTATGATCGGCATTGCTCTGAGAATATCCAAACACGATCATAGCTCTGTGAAATCTTCCAAACCATGCCCGAGGAGACTGTTTTAAGCCATATAAGGCTTTCTTCAACCTACATACTTTTCCACCAGACCCGGCTAGGGTAAGACCAGGCGGTAACGACATGTAGACCTCTTCTTCCAAGTCCCCATGAAGAAAGGCATTTTTCACATCTAACTGAGTCAAAGGCCACCCTTTGCAGACAGCACACGAGAGCGACACTCGTATAGAATTCATCTTCGCCACAGGGGCAAAGGTTTCTTGATAGTCAATTCCCATAGTTTGAGTATAGCCCCTAGCCACCAGGCGGGCCTTGTATCGCTCAACAACCCCTTGAGAGTTCTGTTTGATGGAGAACACCCACTTACACCCCACCACAGTCTTGCCAGGGGGCAACGAGACCAAGTCCCATGTGCAGTTCTTCTCCAGAGCCAACATCTCCTCAAGCATAGCCTCTTGCCACTTACGATTAGTGATAGCATCCTGCCAAGTTGAGGGAATAGAAATGGAGGAGAGAGAGGCAATAAAGAGTTTATGTGAAGGGGATAATGAGTTATAGGACACAAAGTGGGACATCGGATGTTGGGTGGAGATACAGTTACCTTGAGTCCCCAAAGAAGGATCAGATGTTGGAGCGAGTAGCCTGAGAGATGCCGATGTACCTTGACCCCTTTTTCGTCGAGTATACACCTGTAAAGGAGGAGCGGTCACAGGAGTCAGAACAGGAATAGAGAAGGATGTAGACATAGCAGGCATAGGCACAGGAGTAGGAAGATATGAGGGAGGAATAGGTAGGGGAAGAGAGCTCACTTCCGTTGGGTAAGTCTCCCCCTGAAGTGAGGGCTCGTAGAAGGACTCAGACTCCCGAAATGTGACGTCCATAGTAACGAATATCTTTCGGGAAGCAGGATGGAAGCATTTATATCCTTTCTGGGTTGGCGAATACCCAATAAAAATACACTTGAGTGCACGAGGGTCAAGTTTCGACGTGGGGCGAACATGGACAAAACATAAGTCGAACGTAATTGATCAGATTAGAATGCCCTAAACCGGGCGTACATATATAGTTCCAAAAAGAAAAAAAACATAAAAACATAATAATTATATTCAACTCTCCCCCTCAAGTTGGGAATATATATTGATCATTCCCAACTTGTTTGTGTTGTCCTTGAAGTTGTCGCTGTATAAACCCTTGGTGAAGACGTCCGCAAGCTGATCGGATGAGTTCACAAAAGGAGTGCAGATATTCCCTTTGTCTAGGTGATCCTTGATGAAATGTCTATCAACTTCCACATGTTTGGTTCTATCATGTTGCACTGGATTGTGCGCAATACTGATGGCGGCTTTATTGTCGCAGTAGATCATGATAGGATTGTTCCCCTGAAGGCCAATGTCCCGAAGGAGAGTCCTCAACCACAATCCTTCACAAACACCTTGTGCCATTGCCCTATACTCTGCCTCTGCACTTGATCGAGCTACCACATTTTGCTTCTTGCTCCTCCATGAAACGAGGTTGCCTCCCACAAAAGTGCAGTACCCTGTAGTTGATTTTCTGTCATCTTGACTACCAGCCCAATCAGCATCTGTAAACACTTCAACTTCTAAAGATTGGCCGTTTTTGAAAAGGATCCCACGGCCGGGTGCCTTTTTGAGATACCATAGCACTCTAAAGGCCGCCTGCTGATGACGAATGGAAGGAGAATGCATATACCTACTTAGGACCCCCACAGCATACGTAATGTCAGGGCGAGTATGGGACAGGTATATGAGTCGTCCAACCAAACGTTGGTATTTTGAGACATCCACCTTTTCTCCACTAGTATCTGCATCAATTTTGTGATTAGCCTCAATGGGGGTGTCCACTGGTGCACACCCAAGCATCCCAGTCTCTTCAAGAAGATCTAGAGTATACTTTCTTTGGGAGATGAAGATCTCTTGTTGAGACCTTGCCACTTCAATTCCCAAGAAATATTTCAGCTTTCCCAGGTCTTTAACTTCAAATTCCTTGCTCAGTTGTTCCTTCAAGTAAATGATCTCCTCCATGTGATCCCCGGTAATGATGATGTCGTCCACATACACAATAACAATAGAGACCTGGGCACCTTTTCTCTTAATAAAGAGTGTTTGGTCAGCATGACTTTGAGTGTACCCAAGTTGAAGCATGAACTTGTAAAAACGCCCAAACCACGCCCTCGGAGACTGTTTCAAGCCGTACAGAGATTTTAGAACCCGGCACACCTTCCCCTTGGACCCTTTGATAACAGAACCCGGCGGAATATCCATGTATACCTCCTCCTCCAGATCACCATTCAAAAAAGCATTCTTGATATCTAGCTGAAGTAGTTCCCATCTACGACTTGCAGCAACAGAAAAAAGAACGCGGATTGAGTTCATCTTAGCAACAGGAGCAAAGGTCTCCTTGTAGTCAATGCCCTGGGCCTGGGTATATCCCTGAGCCACCAAACGAGCTTTATACCGCTCCACAACACCATCTTGGTTTTGTTTAACTGTGAATACCCAACGGGATCTGACCGTTCGCTTCCCTGGAGGAAGGCTCACCAGCTGCCATGTTTTATTTTTGTCAGGGCACGCAATTCCTCCTCCATTGCCGCTTTTCATTCAGGTATCTGAGCAGTCTCCTGCCATCTCTTAGGGATAACAATAGATGAAAGAGAAGAAACAAAGGCTTGATGTGCCTGAGAAAGGTGATCATAACGAATGTAGTTGGCAATGGGATGTTTAGTGCTACCCTTCTTACCTATAAGACGGGCAAGAGGAATATGGAGGTCGTCATCAGAATCTGGGCTGGAGGCATTCACCGGTACTGGCGGAACATCTTCAGTCTGCACATGCTCAACAGTCGTGGGACGATGGGAGTATGTGTATATGATCGGAGGAGCGGAGGTAGAAGGAACAGGAGCAGGTGGCGGAACGGGATCAGGTGGAGGAGCAGGAACAAAAGGATGAGTAGCACAAATCGGAAGCGGGGAGTCGGTCATCTCGGCACCAGTACTAATCATCTCCCCCTGACGAGGACCAAAGTATGACTCCCCCTCACGAAAGGTGACATCGACAGTACAATAATACCGACGTGTCGGAGGGTGATAACATCTATACCGTTTGGTGGTAGAAGAATAACCAACAAAAACACATCGAAGGGACCGCGCATCAAGTTTATCACGATGCGGGGTATGGACATGAACAAAACACACGGAGCCGAAGATACGAGGGGGAAGATGAGAGGTGTGGACAATGTGTTTTTGTTCTAGGCGAGAGAGAGGCGTAGCAAACGAGAGAGCACGGGACGGAAGGCGGTTAATGAGATGTGCGGCGGTAAGAACAGCATCCCCCAATAGGATTTAGGGAGGTGCATAGAAAGAAGTAAGCACCGAGCCACCTCCAGCAACTGCCGATTCTTCCGTTCGGCCACCCATTTTGAGTGGAGGTGTGGACACATGTAGTTTGATGGATTATACCATGGTCCGCAAGATAAGCCCCAAAGACACCGCGATCGTCATATTCTCCACCATTATCACTACGTAACACACGTATTGTGCCTCCGAATTGTTGGACCACCATCTTATGAAAGTTTTGAAAGCAAGAAAGAACGTCACTTTTCTTTTTAAGCATATAAAGCCAAGTAGTGCGAGAGTAGCAATCAATAAACGTTACAAACCATCTAAATCCAGATAAAGAGAGAACAGGGGATGGACCCCAAACATCAGAGTGAATAACATCAAATGGATACAGACTAGGGACAGACAAATGAGTAGAATGACACCGTACATGTTTAGATTGTTCACAAGCATCACAAGAAAATGACGGAAGTAAATGATGAAAAGCAGGAAACAATTTAGTAAGATATAAAGGAGAAGGGTGGCCAAGGCGCTGATGCCATCGTCGAAGATCATCAAGAGTCGGAGATCTGGTGGAAGATAGGGCACTGGGAGAAGACTGGTTCACCAAGTACAGGCCGCCGACATTCCTACCACTGCCAAGTGTCCGCCTCGTAGCCAGATCCTGAAAAACACAAACATCAGGAAAGAATGTCACAGAACAGTGTAATGAGTTAGTCAAGTGACTAATAGAGAGTAAATTTCTGGGAAAAGAAGGAACATGTAAAACAGAGGAAAGTGATAGGTCAGGAGAACATGGAACTGTCCCTTTACCGGCAATGGCAGAGAGGGAGCCATTGACAGCAATAACCTTATCACGACCAGAAAGGGGAGTATAGGAGGTAAAACCTGAGGCAGAGCCAGTCATGTGGTCGGTCGCACCTGAGTCGATTATCCACTCGGAGGGTGTGGAAGACACGGCATGAGCACTGGACAGACCTGAAGTGGCAACAGCAGTATGGGAGGAAGCAGGAGTAGAGTCAGTGTGAGAGCGCAACAAGCGTCGGAAGGCCTCTAACTCAGCGGTAGACAGGCCTCCAGAGGTATCGTCCAGAACGGCAGTAGAGTGAGCAGAAGACTGAGAGCGGCTATCAGAGGGACGACCACCACCACCACCACGGTACCCTCCTCTACCGCGGGTACCAGAGCCCCGACCACTTGGAGCAAGGTGCGGGTGCAGACGAAAACAAGAGCTTTTGACATGGCCTGTCTTCCCGCAATGACTACAAACAGGGGAAGGACCACGAGTCATACTTGCCAGCGCAGAGTGATCGGTAGCAGAACCAAGAGTGCGACGACGATTCTCATCACTGAGGAGCATGCTGAATGCCTCCCGAAGGGAGGGAAGAGGCTCACGATGGAGAATGTGCAGACGAACAACATCAAACTCCATGCTAAGGCCCATAAGGAAGACATGAACACGGAAACGGTCTTTATCCTTCTGAAGTGCCACCGCATCAATCGTACAAGCAGCAGTAAAGGTATTAAAGAAGTCTAAGTCCTGATAAAGACGCTCAAACTCAGAGTAGTAGGCGGCAACGGGCATAGTCCCCTGTCTCAATTCCAGAACACGGCGAGTGAGCTCATATACCTGCATCGAACTGCCTGCCTGGGAGTAAGTATCACGGGCTCTCGTCCAAATATCATATGCGGAGTCCAACAACATATAGCTTCGATACACCTGAGGGGACATCGAATGAAGCAGCCACGAGACGACCAACGAATTGTTCGCATCCCATTTGCGCCACGAGGGATCGGAACGTGATGGCTCAACAATAGTACCATCAATAAAACCATACAAATGGTGGCTGCGAATCGCATGTTGAGCCGCCCTAGACCATTCCAGGTAATTTGTGCCATCCAAGGTGACTGTAGTAATCTTCAAAGACTGGACATGACTCCGAGGAGGATCACCCGAGGAACGATGCAAAGCATCAATCGGAAGAGCCGAAGATGGAGGGGCCAAAGATCCGGGAAGAGCACCGGATTGAGAAGAGGGAGAAAAAGTGGAAGGATCTGGGCTGGAAGTATCTCCCATAGGGAAAAAAGAAGATCTCAAGAGGAATGAGAGAACATCCTACGGGTGCAGACTAAATTTGAAAAACGAAGAGAGCACCCGAGGATGGAAGAGAGGCGTCTCCGGCAGCCCCCATGGAGGACAAAACGGCAAGCCGAAAGAGAAGGCGGAAAAAAAGGGCGAGCCCTGCTAATGGAGGAGATGCGTCGGCTAACGCATCCAGCCGCTCACGGCGAGCCCTGCTGGAGGCGAGCAGGCGACGGGAGATCGGCGAGAGGAGCTCGAGCCTTGCTGGCGGCGAGAGGAGCGCAGGAGATCGGCGCGGGAGACGTCGAGCGGAAGCAGGCGACGCGACAAAGGAGCGGCGGAAATTTCCCTTTTGCTCTGATACCAAGTCGAACGTAATTGATCATATTAGAATGCCCTAAACCGGGCGTACATATATAGTTCAAAAAAGAAAAAAACATAAAAACATAATAATTATATTCAACTACATACACACCCAAAAATACGAGGAAGGAGATTTGTGGGAGAGACGGAAAGAGCCGCAAGAGGGGATTTGTAATTGAGGACACGAGTAGGCAGACGATTGATAAGATACGCCGCCGTAAGAAGAACATCCCCCCAAAAATGCTTCGGGAGGTGCATCTTCAGGAGGAGGCACCGAGCAACCTCCAGAAGATGGCGATTCTTACGCTCGGCGACCCCATTCTGAGCCGGGGTGTAGACATAAGATGTCTGATGTATAATGATTAATGCCCTGATCACTAAGATAACGCTCAAAGGAAGAGTCAACATACTCACGTCCATTATCACTGCGCAAAATTTTAATGGCAGCATTAAATTGAGTGGCCACCATCTTATGAAAACGTTGAAATAAAGGAAAGACATCATTCTTGTTTTTCAATAAGTATACCCACGTACAACGAGAAAAACAATCAATAAATGTATCAAACCAGTGAAAACCCGAAATAGAGGCAACAGGGCAAGGACCCCAAACATCAGTATGAACCACAGTAAAAGGGGAAGAACTAGGAGTGGACACATGATTAAGAGAAGTACGATGATGTTTACCAAGATCACACACATCACATTTAAATGTTTTCAAAGATACATTAGAAATATTCGGAAATAAAAGATGCATAGTAGAGGGAGAAGGATGGCCCAGGCGACAGTGCCAAGAGTCCACAGAGAGCTGAGCAGCAGAAAGAGCCTCCGGAGGTGGAGCAGAGCTGGAGGGGTCGAACAGGTAGAGGCCATCCCGTAGTCTACCAGAGCCAATCACCGTCCCCATCTTCAGGTCCTGAAAGACACAAGAGGAGGGAAAAAATGTTACAGAACAATTCATGGAATTAGTAAGATGACTAATAGAAAGCAGGTTGCGGGTAAACTTAGGAACATGGAGCACTGAAGAGAGAGTGAGGGAGGAGCAAGGGATGGACCCTTTCCCGGCAATGGGAGACAAGGTGCCATCAACAATGCTCACTTTGTCCCTACCAAACAAAGGTATATAAGATACAAAACCTGTAGCAGAGCCAGTCATATGGTCTGTCATCTGTGGCGCCAGAATCAATGATTCACTGGGTGGGAGAGCAAGCGGAGGCAGAGTGAGCACCTGGAGTCCCCTGGTGGGCATAGGAAGAGCTAGCAGACTCAGACGAGTGGCCAAGCATAAAGCGACGGAAGGCTTGAATCTCCTCAGCAGAAAGAGCGGAAGGAACCGCAGGGGCATAAGATCCCTCATAAGAGGCTGGATCATCAACAACATCGGAGAGATGAGCCGAGCGAGAAGAAGCTGACCGACCCAGAGTGCGCCCAAATCCACGGCCACCACGAGTGGCAGGTCCACCGCGAGGAGGAGGAAAGCCGTGAAGCTTGAAGCAAGTGTCCCGAGTATGACGTGCCTTCCCGCAATAGGCGCACGTCAAATGGTCCTTGTCCATAGGTTTAGACCTGGTGTCCCGGATGGAGCGACCACCGGGATTGAACCGAGCAGCAAGAGCAGAGCCCTCAACAACAGTATCTGGTAGACGAATCTGCCGGCGATCATATTCTTGTTGAACCAAACTATATACCTCAGGTAAGGAAGGCAGAGGAGAACGACCAAGGATCTGAACACTGATGGGATCGAGATCACGGTGGAGACCATGAAGAAATTCGAAGATCCGATTGCGTTCCTCCCGGGCACGGACCAACACGTCATCCTCAGGGGAGACAAGAGTAAGTGCGTCAAAGTGATCATATTCCTGATAAAGCTGGGTAAACTCCAGGTAATAAGCAGCGGGGGGCCGATCCCCTTGGCGCAGGAGGAAAATCCGACGCCGCAATTGGAAGATCTGAGCAGCATTCCCACGACAGGAGTAGGTAATCTCGACACGTTTCCAAATGTCGTCCGTCGTATCAAGAAAGAGATAGTTGCGGGCAATAGACTCCTGCATAGAGTTGGTCAGCCAAGAAATCACCAAGGAGTTCTCGGATTCCCATTGGGGCCAATCCGGTGAGGTAGCAGTGGGAGCCCTATTAGTGCCGTTGATGTAGCCAAACAGACGGCGGCTCTTGAGCGCCAGAGTAACGGAGCGAGCCCATGGAAGATAATTAGTGCCATCCAACTTAATAGTAGTAATCTGAGGAGTCCCGTGATCATGGTTGGCACGAAGAGATCCAGTAGAAGGAAGAGGATCATGAGGAGCACTCCCACCGGAGGAGACATCCGGAGTCTCACTACTTCCTGGCATAGCAAGAGAGGAAAAGCAGCACAAATCCGGGAGCCTACAGACAGGAAATCTCACTCATAGAAAGAGGAGATGCGTCGGCGGAACGCAAAACACAATAATAGGGAGATACATTCCCACAGAAAGGGAGAACGGACGCCGAAAGAGCAATCACGGACTCAAGCCTGCATAGATCTGGCGCCGAGAAAGGCTCAAGCAGCCATGCGGAGAGGGCTTCGCCGACGGACGAGAGAGGAAGGCGACTAGGGCTGGAGGCGGGAGACTGGCCGACTGGAGGAAAAAAAAACGCCGACTAGGGCTGGAGGCGGGAGGCTGGAGACGGGAGGCTGGCCGACTAGGGCTGGAGGCGGGAGGCTGGCCGACTAGGGCTGGAGGCGGGAGGCTGGCCGACTAGGGCTGGAGGCGGGAGGCTGGAGACGGGAGGCTGGCCGACTAGGGCTGGAGACGGGAGGCTGGCCGACTAGGGCTGGAGGCGGGAGGCTGGAGATGGGAGACTAGCGCTGGGTGCGCTGACTGCGGGAGATGAGGCGCGCTGGAGACGCGAGGAGCGTGGGGTGCGTGAGACGCGAGGAGCACACCGACGCAGGAGAACGGCGAAGGAAGAACGCCGACGCAGGAGAAGGGTTAGGTCACGTCCGGCTCTGATACCATGTTGGAGCGGTTCAAAACTGAAATTGATAATATGAGTAAAGAGGCACTCTCCTATATATAGGAGAGATATACAAGGATAAATAAAGAGCGACATAATAATTCCAATAACATATTCCAACAACATCATCAGTAGTTTAAATTTTCAAATCATCTTCTTTCATGACAATGCATATGTTCGATAGTTTCTGTATCGTCTGTAGATAATTTTCACGAATGCTTTTATCGGACATCAATATGGCAGGAGACTGCAGGACGGGGTGTAGTTACATCATGATCCGATTTTTATTTGCACTTATTTCTATTTGTCTCATTTTAGTTATTTTATTTAAATCATATTAATTAACGGGCATGCGTTCCCAACCGAACGCGTTTAGTTTATTTGAGACTTTGTATTTATACCCGGGGTTTGTGTTAGAATCGGGGATGCTTGAATAATAATTTCAATTTGGGCAGCTTGAGGTTTTAGGGCTCCTACTACTCCCCATCCACCAAACTCCCCTATCTATCTTGTTGATCAGCCGACCAACATGCAGGGTCACCGCTGCCCACCTCCATGCTGGCTGCTACACCCCAGTGTTCGCTTTGGAGGAGCGGAGGCTGCAGGAAGCAACCGTCGTGTGATCCAGTGCACGAGAAGGTCAAACGCCCACTGAGTTATTCCACTACATAGTCGTTCGACCGTTCCAGTGTGCAAGTGCATGCAGGAGCCTTGCGGCTGCTCCAGTGTGCATGCGCTCGATTGTCTCCTCTTCTAGTCCAGCACTGACAACTTCCCGCGCACCATTTTCCCCTTTGCTCCACTCGTCGATGCCTTTGCTTTGTACGACGTTGAAAGGCTTCAACCTTCGACCCGATCATAGGCAGCCCCAAGGATCTCAGAGAAAGCACCAATCCGATCCATCCCTGTCTTCTTCCTCTGTCGCATCACGCTTAGTGACCCGATCCTATGCGCGGGCATGTGACAACTTCGTATCATATGCGACATGACATGATCCAATGAATCCATGGGGGATATGTTTGAACGAATACTTTATATACTGATTGATCAACTTGCCCTATACGAGGACCGACAACGGCTTTGTCCGGGCTTTTGGATCGCGTGGAGAGCCTGATTCCACCTCAACACGGCTGAGGAAACTTTCACAGCATTGCAGTCAACAACGATGCCCCCCTTCCACACGATCGGGTGGGATTTCTCTGTGGGCGTTACAAAAACAATGCTCTCCCAAGCTACGTCAAACTAGAGTTCCCGACATATGGCGATAAGAGCGATCAATTGAGTTGGCTGACCTGATGCGAGCAGTTCTTCGCCAATCAGAGGATGCCTACCATGAAGTGGACTTCACTAGCTTCCTCTCACTTGATAGGAGTATCACATATGGGGTTTTTGTGCTTGAACGTGAAAGAAGCCCCATATGACATGGGACGACTTCAAATAGTTCTTCCACATGCGTTGCAGCCCCTTAATGTAAGGAAATCTTTTGGGGGACTTGATTTCTCTCTAACACATGGGGATGATTGATGATTACCCGGAGAAGTTCCACTCGCCTCTCGTATGTTCCTGAAATCCAACCTGGGCAGCATGTCTCCATTTTCACAGCGGGATTTCAGGAGCGCCTTCCCTTGGATGTCGAGTTTGAGGGTCCTCCTCACCTCACTATGGCTATGAGCCTACCATGGATTTGCGATTCCCGACTTCAGTTGGATAGGGTCGGCGAATGCCGCAATCTCTCATGCGCCAACCCCATGACTGACGTTGTCCACCACCGTTCATTCACAAGCTATCACCGACAGAAATGGCAGAGCCTGAGCCAAACAGCTTTGCTTCAATAGCGATGTGGCTTATGCACCACAACATTCATGCAAAAAGCTTTCTAGCAAGAGGTGAAAGATGATGGGGACACCGGACACAACCCTACGGATTTGGATACACTATAGTTCTATCTCTATGCCATGTCTGTGGCGCAGGGTCTGCAGACGATGCAGCTACCGGCCCGGGTGGCCAACCACTATGTCCGAGTCTTGGTGGATTCGGGCAACACCCACAATTTCATCGGGAACAACTACCTAACCCCTACATATATGCAAATGTTCAGCCGGAGGATCACACGAACGTCATCCCAGTGGATCTTTAGTTTTCTATGTCATTCCATTGGCCGAATTCAACATCGTCTTGGGGAGCCATTGGCTCCACACTCTGGGCCCGATCGTGTGGGACTACGACACTACGACGACCTCACCATGACTGATGTAATGTAAGATTCTAAATTTCGCTATTAAATTATTATTGTAGTCAATTTTAATTTGAGCGGCACACATTAGATTGATTTGAGTAATAAAGAGTTGTAATCAACTTAAGGTTCGTAAGACTCATGCAAGATCCTATCAATATATCGATGAATAATCATTAATTAATGTTCCACATGTAGGAAAAAATGAAGACCATCAGAATCTAAAAATTAATGACAAATATGTTCTATGGTAATTGAAGCAAGCTTTACTCCGAAGTATAAAGATCATATAAGATCTGCATAAACTTAAGCAACAATATACGAGCAAAGGGGTGAGAGAGGTATACCGTGGCCTCAAGGGTAGCGTAGAATATGCAACGGTGAGATTCTCAGAATATAGGAAAGGGATGGCTCAGAGGGCTGTCTGAAAAGACTATTTTCGCTGTTTGAGGAGGAGGGGGCATCAAGCATCAGGTGGTCCGATCGGACTTTAGGACTGTTGTTTTTAGATTGGAAGGCTTGGGTAAGGTTCATGCGGACATGCAATAGGAGGTAGGCTCTGAGGTAGCGTATGAGACGGAGAAGGGAGAGAGGTGGCTGGCGGGGGTATCTCAGAGATTGATAGAGCAAGGCGGACTGGTGATGGCTCATGACACAGAGCGGTCGACCTGAACTTCGGCGAGAGAGGATTGGTTTTAGGACTTAAGGAAGTCGTGTGTGGCGGCGATGGGTATTGGTGGCTATGGCGGGGGAGATGCAATCGGATGGGGGCGGGGGACAAGTCGTAGGCACCAAGCTTGGACAGGAATTGATAAAAAAAGGTGCTTGATAGAGCCTTGGTGAGAATATCAGCAACTTGGTCGGTACCCGGAACATGCTTTAATTTTATCTTCTTCATTTGAACTTTCTCCCGGATGAAATGACAGTCCACTTCAACGTGTTTCGTTCTTTCGTGGAAGACCGGGTTCTTAGCTATGTGTATAACAGCTTGACTGTCACATAGTAAGATAGCAGGTGAGGAAAGTCTTACTCCTAGATCAGCAAGAAGACTTTCAAGCCATGTCAGTTCAGAAACCACTGATGTCTTCGAACGGTATTCCTCCTCAGCTGAAGATCGAGCAACCACAACTTGTTTCTTACTACGCCAGGTAACCAGGTGACCCCCAAAGTAGGTACAAAAACACTAGTAGACCACCGATCATCCAGGGAACCAACATAATCTGCATCAGAATACGCAACCAATGTTAGAGTAGAGGACGGGGTTTTGTATACCAGACCTTGACCGGGGGCTGCTTTCAGATATTTTAGGATGCGTTCGACGGCCTGAAGATGGGACATTCGAGGGGAATGCGTAAATCGGCTGACAACCCCAACAATAAAGGATATATCTGGTCTCGTGACTGTAAGGTAAATCAGTTTCCCAACAAGTCGTCGATAGTACTCTGGATTTGGAAGAGCAAGATCATCATCAGAGGCATGTGCACACAACTTGTGATTGACATCCATAAGAGTGTTAATTGGCTTGCATCCAGAGTAGCCAACATCCTGAAGAAGATCGAGACAATACTTTTGTTGAGAGATGACAAGTCTATCAGGACGTCTCGCGATCTCAAGACCAAGGAAGTAACGAAGGTTCCCCAGATCTTTGGTTTGAAAGACGGAACCAAGATGTTGTTTGACCGCTTGTATTCCTTTTGAATCATCTCCGGTGATTAGGATGTCATCGACATATACCAATAGAAGATCCGTGCCTATAGTTCGATGTCGAGTGAACAAAGAGAAGTCTGCCGAGCTCCGAGTAAAGCCAACCTCCCGAACTGCCTTACTGAACTTATCAAACCATGCCCGGGGGGATTGTTTGAGACCATAGATGGATTTCTTAAGATGACATACTCAGGACTCCCCCATGGTCTCAAACCCGGGAAGTTGCTGCATGTATACTGTTTCTTGTAGGTCGCCATTTAAAAAGCATTCTTGATATCCAGCTGATGGAGAGGTCATTAGCGATGCACAACCACTGAGAAGGACACGAACGATGTTGAGCTTGGCCACCGGAGAGAACGTTTCCTCATAGTCGAGACCTTGTTGTTGAGTGAAGCCACGAGCCATCAGTTGGGCTTTAAGATAGTCAATTGTCCCATCCGAAGCATGCTTGATTACAAAGACCCATTTGCAACCAACAGTAGTCTGGCCTGGAGGGAGAGGAACCAGATCCCATGTCTGATTGGCCCAGAGAGCTGTCATTTCGTCGTCTATGGTTGCCCGCCAGCCCGGATGTTGGAGATCCTCCTGCACAGAGTTAGAGATAGAAATAGAGGATAAAGAAGTAGCAAAGGTGTGTAGCGGCGGTGACGGGCGATGTAAAGACACATAGTTCGCCATGGGATGAGCGGTGGAGGCCGGTGCCGGATCAACAGGTTGTAGAGTGTCAGAGGTCGAGACCGACTGCATTGGGGCGATGAAGCGAGAAAGGCAACGAGTGTAGACACGAAGAAGAGGAGGCTTGTTGGGAGCGGGAGCCGGGACAGGAAGGAGGGATGGTGGAGAGGTGACTGAGATTACAGGTCTAGGTAAGGATTATGGTGGAAGAGGGGGATTTTGGTTGGAGAAGAAATGTTGATCTTCCCGGAAGGTAACGTCAGCCGAGACTGTCACCTTGTGGGTAGTAGGAGAGTAGCAGACATATCCTTTCTGAGTACGGGAGTAACCGACGAACACATGTTTGGCTGCTCGTGGTGCCAACTTGTCTGTCGACGGACTAAGTGAACGTAGCAGGTACATCCAAAGATGCGAGGGGTGAGAGAGAATAGTGGAGTAGAGGGGAAGAGTAGACTAAACGAAGAAGCATTATGAAGGACGGAGGAAGGGAGACGGTTGATAAGGTAGCATGCTGTTGACAGCGCAAAGTTCCAATAAGCCTTGGGTACCTGCATTTGAAGCATGATGGAGCGAGCAACATCAAGAAGATGTCTATTTTTGCGTTCAGCAACACCGTTTTGTTGTGGTGTATAGGCACAAGATGTTTGATGAATAATCTCAAATTCTGAGCAGAGATTAGCAAATTCATGGCTAGTGTATTCGCGAGCATTATCCGTTCAGATGGTTTTTATTGGTTCGCAAAACTGAGTGCGAATCTCAAGGAAAAATGTGCGGAACACACAGGGAAGTTCGGAGCGATCACGAAGTAAGTATAACCACGTCGTTCGAGAATAATCATCAATAAATGTGATACAGTTGCGATAACCAGAAACACTTGTAATTTTATACGGGCCCAAAATATCAGAGTGTACTAAAACAAAAGGAGCAGAGATCCGAGTACAATGAGGAGAAAACGATGAGCGGTGTTGTTTACCCAGAATACATGAATCACAACTAAAAGAAGGAAGATAAATCTCTGGAAGAGCCTTCTGGAGGACTGGAAGAGGAGCATGTCCGAGACGTCGGTGCCAATCAACTGAGGAGACGGAAGAGAGGATGGTAGGGGGAGCATAAAGAAGGTAGAGCCCATTTTGCAGTCGTCCTTTACCAATGATACTCTGCGTCCGTCGATCTTGCATAAGAAAGGAAGAGGAGGTGAATGTCACAGAGCAATTCAAATCTGTGGTGAGGCGACTGACAGAAAGTAAATTGAACGGGGAGCCCGGAACATGAAGCGTTGAGCGGAGAGAGAGGAATTGAGAAGAATATCAGCCGAGCCGGAGACAGAGACGGTGTC
The DNA here is from genome assembly GCA_033032865.1 of Dactylorhiza incarnata. Taxonomy (NCBI): domain Eukaryota; kingdom Viridiplantae; phylum Streptophyta; class Magnoliopsida; order Asparagales; family Orchidaceae; genus Dactylorhiza; species Dactylorhiza incarnata. Next base: position 1,011,653 of record JAWHQI010000240.1, on the reverse strand, counting down.
GCCATTGGCCACGGTGATATATTTAGGATGCGAGGAGTGCAAGTATTTAGGTGGCTTCAGCGAGGTGATGTGATGAGTAGCACCTGAGTCCACTATACAATGTGGACTAGTGGAGAGACAAGCGATACCTTCATTGAAGATGTAGGCGGCGAAGGCAACAGAGGCAGGCGGGAGGCTGAGCATGCCATGGAGTTGCTGGAGCTGGAGGCGGACATCTTCAAGGTCAGCACGAGTGGCCGAAGGACTGTCGACAACAACAGAAGCAGATGGACGAGGAGGAGGGCCATGTTTGCGGTAACAGGTCGCCTCGAGGTGTCCATCCATACCATAGAAGGAACACTTAGGACGTGGTCTGCCACCACGACGCCGTCCCCGAGAGCCTGAACGTCCCCCACGAGCAAGAGGAGGGAGGGGTAGTAACGGTGCAGATGAATGCTGCAGGAGGGCTGGTGAGGGAGTTCCAGTAGTATCAGGAGGCGGTGATACCTTTAGCAGCGTGGAGAACACGTCAGAGAATGAAGGAATAGCGGCAGACGAGAGGATCTGAGCCCGAATGCTCTGAAGATGAGGTGAGACACAAGTCATTATCATAGCAATACAAACTGCTTCCTTCTGAGCACGTTGGGCAGCGAGATCCGTAGTAGACGGTTGATGTCGGATCCAGACTTCGGCCAGAATCTTGGCCTGAGCTACAAATGAGATCATATCGGCAGCACCGCCAGTGTCAAGAGTCTGAAGATCCGTTATGATGTCGTAGAGGTGCTGGAGACTGTCCTTGCCGGAGTAGAGGGAATGAAGCTCATCCCACATTGCCTTGGCCGTCTTGTGATACATGGCCATTCTGTAAGGTTCGCTGTCAAGGGAGTTGAGAAGTCAAGTCTGAACTCGGCCATCGTCACGTAGCCAGTCATCCGGAGGTGTAGAAGGAGCATCCCTAGTGAGATGGTGCAGAAGTCCTTTAGATTGGAGCACCCTATGGACGGAATGCACCCATTCAATGAAGTTCTTCCCAGTGAGAGAGATGGTGGTGATCCTCAACTCATCGCGTAGTTCAGGAGTGGGAAGCAGGCGGGCTGCAAGAGAGGTAGCGGTCTGCCCATCGGGATGCACAGAGTAATCACCGAGGAACCCATTGCAGAGAGAATGGCAAGGCTGTTGGAGAGGAGAGGAGACCGCTGCGACTAGAGGGAGATGCGGTTAGAAGACCGCTGGAGGGCGCGGTCAGCAAGGGGGGTCTGCGACTAGAGGAGAGCTGCGACAAAAGGAGGGCGCGACTATAGGAGGGCCCAGTCTGCGGTTAGAAGACCGCTGGGGGGGGGGGGGGGGGGGGCGGCTAGAAGAGAGCGACGACTAGAGGAGAGCTCGGCAGAGGGCGCTGACGACTAGAGAAGAGCGCGACGGCTAGGAGGGCGCGGTCTACGGTTAGAAGACCGCTGGAGGGCGCGGTCTACGGTTAGAAGACCGCTGGAGGGCGCGGCTAGAAGAGAACTGCGACTAGAGGAGAGCTTGGCAGAGGGCGCGGACGGTCTGCGAGGTAGAGCGCGGGCGGGAGAGGCCGGAAGTGGCGGGGCCCACTTGTCAGGCTGAGAAAACCTATAAGAGCTCCGATGAGAAGCTGGAGAGGGGAGCTCGCAGGAGGGGGGGGGGGGTTGCGGCCAGAGAAAGGAGAGACCGCAGGGAGAAATAGAGAACGCAGGGGGGGGGGGGACTCGCACGAGAAGGGCAAGGAGGTCTGCGGTCAGAGAAAGGAGAGGTCCGCGGTCAGAGAAAGGAGAGGTCCGCGGTCAGAGAAAGGAGAGTTCCGCGGTCAGAGAAGGAGAGACCTCATGGGGAAAAAGAGACCGCAGGGGGGAACTCGCACGGGAAGGGCGGGGAGGTCTGCGGTCACAAATTTTGGAGATCGAGAAAAAAATTTGAACCTGCCTCTGATACCATGTAGAAAACTACAAAACCTTGTATATTCCTCTCTCTATGTACCAAATACAATGTATGAATACAAATATATAGGAGGGAGAAAGAGAGGGGAAAACTTTATTCACAATGTGGGACTAAAGAGAGAGAGAAATAAGAAAATATACGGGCTCCAGAATGGGCCATTACATGGGCTTTTCTAACAAAAGTAAAAAAGAAAAATCATGTTTCCTATATTAACTAGCCCCCACGGTTTTACTGGGAAGCTGGGCGAAATCGAAAAGAAAATAGAGTTGTCTCTGTTCCTTTTCAGAAAAGCCAGCCCTGCCTCCTCTTTATCAAGCACGACTGCAACCGACAACCTCGTTTCCTATGGGCTCGAAATTCCAGCCGTCGCCTCCTAAGGTTCCGGCGACCCAGCCCTGCCATCCTCCATCCTAAAAATCCCATCTTCCTATTCCTGCAACAGGAAGCCCCGAACGGCCTCTGGCGCTGAAACTTAGGTTTGATTCAGCCGCCTCTACCGGAGGCCCGGTCGCCCAAGACAAGTATTTTCCGGCCCTCCTCCGATGACAAATCCAACAGCTGAGTCCTCCCTACTCCAACACTTGCTCTACCCCTCCTTCCCGAAACCTGAAGTCACCTTCCTCCTACTTCCGTGGAAGTTCCCTCCGAGCCTCAACTGAATACCCCACTACCATCAGCCGTTCCTGCTACTGTTTTTCGGAGGATCCCATGCCTGTTCACCTGCGCCTTTGGTATACCTCTTAAACTTACCCCCTCCGCTCATTTTATGTTAGTCAAAAGATATGTCTCATTTATTTTTTTGATCTTTAAAATTCAAAGCGTAGCTTGCCTCAATTAATATAGAACATGTTTACCGCCAATTGGAAATATCCTCGCAACTTTATTTTGTTATTACTTGTTTGTGGAGTGTTAAACCTTGTCCATTAAATGTCCGCTTGTTAGCTCTTATGCATGTTTGTGAACCCTATGTCAATTGTCGTTTACAATTAGTCTTGAAAACCTCTCTTGCACTACATATTTGAAAAAGAATTCGAGTTTATTGGTTTAAATCAACCAAGATTCCCGGATTACATCAGTAGCAGTGCCACGAGCGGGAAAACAGGGCGTGAAAGGCCCCTGTGGGAGGGCGGTGTTGACGGGGAAGACGGGATCTGGACGCGCGCGTGGATCTGGACGCGAGCGTGGATCTGGACGCTAGCATGGATCTGTACGCACCTTGAGTGAGCAGAGGAAATCTGGATGGCGAGCAGAGGGGAATCCCGACGGCTTTGGAACAAGCAAACGGGGGTCGGCAAGTCGGACCAATATTATCCCTTATGGTCCGTTCGTTTGGACGGAATTGAGCTCCTGGAATTGGAATTGCAGGTCTAAATTTGTCGTTCGTTTGCGCGCATAAACGTTGGAATTGAAATTTTAATGAATTCCATGGAATTCATTTTGAACTAATTTAAATTCCTTCCAATTTATTTAAGAATTGGATAATTTCGGCCAAGGCGCGTTTATCGCCCGGGGTGTGTTTCTTCGCCTGAGGGCGCATTTTTTCGCCCGAGCGAATATTTTTCGCACAGGCGAGCATTTTTCATTCAGGCGCGCGTTTTCGCCCATCGTGCGTTTTTCGCCCGGACGCGCTTTTTTCGCCAGGGCACACTTTTTTCGGCCGGACGCACGTTTTTGTGCCAGTGCGCGCATATTTCGCCTGAGCGCACATTTTTTCGCCTGAGCGCACATTTTTTTGCCCGAGCGTACATGTTTTCACCAGTGCGTGCGTTTTGCCTTAACTTGCGGTTTTCGTTAGTGTATGCATTTTTTGCCCGGGGCGCGTATTTTTGTCCGTCGAGCATTTTTCGCACGGTCGAGCATTTTTTACACGAGCTAGAGGTTTAAGTACGAGCGCACGCTTTTTTCGCCTGGGCGCACTTTTTTCGCCACAACACTGATTTTTCCGCTGGGCATGTGTTTTTTCGCCCATGCGCGCGTATTCCATCCGGACCCGCGTTTTTCGTCCGTGCGTGATTTTTTCGCCCGGGTGCGCATTTTTTTCCTGAGCGCACATTTTTTCACTTGTGCTTGATTTTTTCCATAACCTGCAGTTTTTTTGCCTGGACGCGCATTTTTAGCCCGGAGGAGCATTTTTTTGCCCGGGCGCGCGTTTTCTCCTAGGCGCACGTTTTTTCGCCCGGGCGTATTTTTTCCGCCTCATCGCTCATTTTTTTCCCTGGCGCGCTTTTTTTGCCCTGGCGCGCTTTTTTCGCCCGGGCACGCCTCTTCCGCCCGGGCACGCGTTCCCGCTCGTGCGCGTGTTTCAACCCGGACACGCGTTTCTGCCATGGCGCGTATTTTCCGCCCGGGTGCGAGCTTTTCTCCCGACCGCTCGTATTTTCGCCTGCACGCCCGTGGCACGCTTTTTTTGCCCGGGAGCGCATTTTTCGCTTAGGCACGCATAATACTAAGATTGAATTTATCTAACAAACAAACAATAAAATTGGTCAATTCCACAATATTCTCTAATTCTGTTTATTTGGTGAACAATATAATTGGAATTTGACCAAATCCATTTCCTAGAAGAATTGGAATTGATCTCAATTTCAATATCCAATTTCAATTCCATCTAAACGAACGGTACCTTAGAGTTGCATCACTCCCAAATCGAGAAAAACAAAAGGGGGGAGAGAAAAAAATCCAAGGATTCTTGGCCAGCCCTAGACTCCACCCTTTTTCATCACCACCAAAACATAACATAATACATGAGGTTGGGGCCCACCTCCGGGCATACGAGTAAATATCCATTGAAATTAAATTTATTACTTAATTAAAAGATAACTTATAAGATAACACCCCGCCTGGGTCTTTATCAATCACGTTGGTGTCTCCGCCGCATGCCTCTTCCTTCTGGAGTAGACTCGCCACTTTGTTAATGCCCCTTCGATCCCCGTGTCGCTGTCCACGTCCATAACAAAGGCTTGAGGAAAGAACTTGGAAAATCTAATTTTTGTTATTATGTGTTGAAATTCTCCGACGAACATCGACGATGTTGCGTAAATGAGGGCCCTGAAAGGAAATACCGGATTAGAGTTGGATTGTAGGGATGTTGGAGGTTGGGGTCCTGGGGAGAAGGTTGGAACGTTGTTGTAAGGAGATGTGAAGGCTGGATAGTGTCTGTCTAGCGCTAGACAGGGTTCAGTGGAGGGGAAGGTAGTAATTAGGTTCTATGGAGGTGAAGGGGCTGGAATAAAGTTTATAGTAATTAGGTTCTAAGAAGTTTGCTGTGCTGTGTGTTAACCCAAATCCTGCGACCACGGCCAGCGCCCTCTCTGTCGGTTTCAAAGTTCCAAGCGGACACTTAGTAGTGCCCGCGGATACATCCCAAGCAAGCGCATATTCTCCTCAGCAGGTCCCGGGCAGACACCCCAGGAGTGTCCGCGGGCTCTTTCCAAGAAGGTTTGTTCTCCTCAGCAAGGGTGCGCGCATGGTTACTCATCAGTGCCCACACCCTCCAGCCAGCAGCGTCTGCCACCCAAAGAAGCCACGACGGGCACTTTCCGGAGCCCTCCTGGACCTCTTTCAGCAAGCAAGTGCGTGTGGTTACGACTTGTCGTGCCCGCGCGCCCCGCCCCTTTTTTCTCTTCCGCAATCGACGGTTCAGTTCCCTTAGTTTGCAGAGCATTTAATGCAACATTAAATGCCCCCCACCGGCCATGCAACCTACCCTCAAGTATAAATAAGGGGTCAGGGGTGCTTGAAAAAGAACGAACTTAAGCCAGAGTCTACCCTGTTGTAGGTGCGGTCACAAGTGTCCGTTACTCAGTTACCTTCTTTTTCCAGCACATACTCTTGTAATAGCTTGTAATACTCTTTGTGAAATTACATAGCCCAGAGCAAGAGAGGCATTCGCTGCTGCGGGTAAGTCTGATGTCCGCCGCTGCTAGCGCCATCCGTTTCTCTGTGATTTGTTCGCCAAGCCTCGTGGGTTAGTAGGTGGTTGCTTGCGGTTCTCGATCACTTTCTCCAAGTCCCCCCAAGTGTTCGCTGAGTGTGGGAAGTTGGGTAACAAATTTTGTACCAATAGTTCGAACACACGGCCTTCAGAAGGGCCTGCCTCTCTAACGGGAGGCAGTGAGGAAACCTCCGGATGACACTTGGGTCATAATTTTAGTTTGTTTTTGAGTTTTTCTCTATATTTCCATGTTATCAAAATATCTCATTTTAATCTTCGAACGATGTGACAACGCTCTTTTTCTGTGATAGTCATAACTCGCGAATCTTTGTGTAACGCGATGTGTCAGTCTTGGCAATTAATTAAGAACCGGCTGCTATAATCTGACAAGTCAGTCATGTAGAGGAGTCCGGAACTTACTCATTTAACGCTCCCCTTGGGCAGTTATCAGATCCCGCTTGAACTCCCTCGCATGCGTCCGAACATCCCGACCGGAGGTCATCGGGATATCGCCCCTCTCTGCAGGCACGAGCTACTTACTCCCGGATATCACCCTAAGACCACTACAATTGCCCTCGTTAAAAATCTTTACGACTGACATACGTGGCAGGTCAGGAACCTGATGGCCGACGCGTCAACAGAGTTATTGTTACCGTTAACGGTGCCTTTCTGAGGGCACGTTCCGAACCACATGTGCTTCATCCCCCAAGAGTGAATTCGGGCACTACTTGCGGAGGACAACCCTACAGATGTCATAAGCCCAATTGGTCGTCGTAACCTCTAACAATGGACCCCTCGGTGCGAGTAGTGGATGCCATAACCCCCCACCCCCACCCCTGGGGCGTCCTTTCACAGGAGCGCTCTGTCTACGGACACCCATAACCCCATTGGATGTCCCCAGCGGAGGGAATCACCACAAGCGATATCCCGCCTCCTACAGTGGTCGTAGCACTAAAGCCCAGATACCGCAGTGGGCAAGTTTTTCAGAAAGTCCGCTTCTCGGAAACCCCCTCGAGTAGATGGTGCCTCGGTTTTCATCTTAAATAGGCAGGCACCCGGCGGATGGTGCCACCTCGGTTTTCATCTTAAATAGGCAGGCACCCGGCGGATAGTGCCGCCTCAGTTTTCATCTTAAATAGGCGGGCACTCACGGAAGTGACCGTGCCTCGGTTTTCATCTTAAATAGGCGAACACCCGACGGATGGTGCCGCATCGGTTTTGATCTTAAATAGGCAGGAACCCGACGGATGGTGCCGCCTCGGTTTTCATCTTAAATATGCGGACACTCAGGGAAGTGACCGCGCCTCGGTTTTCATCTTAAATAGGCGGGCACCCGGCGGATGATGTCACCTTGGTTTTCATCTTAAATAGGCGGGCACTCAGGAAGTGACCGCGCCTCAGTTTTCATCTTAAATAGGTGGGCACCCGGCTGATGGTGCTGCCTCGGTTTTCATCTTAAATAGGCGGGCACCCTGCGGATTTTCCGCATACATTGTCTCATAGTCAATATCGGCGTATTTCGGCATTAGGGCGCCCTTCTCCTTCAGAAGGTTGATGGTCGTCTTCGCGGAAAGCTCATCGATGCGGAGCGCTTCTCGCCGGAACCTTATGTTGAGCATGGTCGCATGAGCCTGCGCCAGAAGCAACCACGAATTAGAAGATTCTCATACGGGTGAGACGTAATATTAGTTCCCGATTCACTGATATCTTTAACTTTTCCCGCAGACGAGAATTCGCCGCCAGGACATCTTCGAGAGTACTCGAAACAACGCTGTTATAAGTCAGCGCCCCCAGGTTCGCTGTCACAGCCTTCACAGGAAGATCGCGCGCAGGAATACTTTCGATCTCTTCGCGGTTCTTGAAGCCTCAAACTGTAGCGGATATGTCAAGTGCATAGGGGAGAACCTGCTCCGATTCTTTCCATGAGGGGATTCCGGTACTGAGCACGATTGACTCAGGTTCCCGGAGCATCAGCAGATTCCCGTCTTCGTCAAGGACATCCTCCTCCGAAGCGGGGGGGGGGGGGGGGGGGGGGGGAGACCGCCCTCGCGTTCCTGGTGAAAGGGGCCCGATCCCTCCCTCGTGAACGCCCCGCTCAATGAGCGGATTCAGGGTCCTCTCGTCGACCTCTGACCCGCTGTCAGAACGTTGCCCGGTAGTCTATAGGGCTTGAATGCCGACACCATCAAGACAAGTGCAAGCAAGAAGGGTCAACACAAGTACGCATAGGTATGCAGGTACTTATTATTTACACTTACATTCTTGGATGTACAGATCCTGCATCTCCTGACGCGTGAGACGTCCAAGCACTCTCCGTCCAAAAAGCGCACAATCCGTGAGCCGACTACCAATAGCTCCGGTGACAGGAACGTTTCCTCTCGACGCAAACCCGGGGCCAGGCTGAGCCCGCCAAAGTCTCCTTGGAAAGTGGCGAACTGCGTTTGCCAATCAAACGTCGCACCCGCAGAGTTTAGTATCTGCATCCTGTCAGAGCCAAAGCTTAACTGTCCGCACTCGAGGGCCCGCGGCTGGAACAAGTAACGGAACACCTCCAGTGTAAATCGAATTCGTTGCGTTCTCACATAAGTTATGTACGACATTATGCATGCAACAGAATCCGGCGGAAGTTGAGCGGGCACCACCCCGTAGAAGTTCAATATCTCCACCATCTATGCGAGGATGGGGAGCGTCCAACCAGTGTCGAAATGGCCGAATGGCACCAACAATTCATCCGCGAACACGATGTTCACTCTCTCATCCCATCTGGGCAACTGCACAGAATAGCCATCGGCCAGCGGATGCCTCGACAGAAATTCCTCCAAGTCGGCATCGGTGAGCGCAGGAGGAGAAGGTTCGTCTCTTAAGAAGGCAATCACGCACTTAGGAAGACCAGAAGGAGCTCGCGTCATCTTTTCGGCTACCTTCTACCCACTAACATATGGGAAGGGAGGAGGGGGCCGTCTCAATTTATAACTCCCCCTCGCTCCGAGAATCGAAAGGAGAGCGCGCTCTTTACGACGAGCGATCATTCGTAACCCTCGCGACCTCTCGCCAAGAACAAAATGAGCACATCCGGGATGAATTCGCCAAATACGGAAATAACAGAAATAACGAATACACAACACAAGGGCAAATCTGGGAGAATTCGGAAAAACATTCATTAATGTGGAAAATGTTACATAAGAAAAACAAAATTACAAGTAGCATCCGCGCGTTCCTCCTATCCTAGTTAAGGAATGCGTCCCCTCAACGTCGCGATGTCCATTTCCAGCTCAGAAATGCGCTTCTGCATATCCGCGACGACCTCCCGGAAGATCTCTAGTTCGGTCCGGAACTCAGAAGCGGACAGGTCGACACCTGCAATGGTAAGCGCACATGGTAAAGGTAAGATTTTTGCATTTTCCACAAATTAGTTCTGCAGGGAACAATACCTTGCGCCCCAGAGGCAGGCACGCCTTCGGAGTCCGATTCTTCATTGCCGAACACTTCGGCCAAGGTAGCCGAGAGTCTGGCGCTAACAACTACATGTGGACCGCTTTCAATGGAGCCGAACACGCAGAAGTCTATTCGCAGCAGTCGGACAGTTTTGCCAAGCTGAACAACGGACGCCTGGTTAGTTCGGGATCTACCCGCAGAAGGTAGACCATCTGCGAAGCCTCTCCCCTCCTGCGCATTTCGCGCATCTGCACATGAGTCTGCGGCCGCTCCCCGGGCTTCGCCCCCTTAACCGGAGGAATAATGATTGATTCCTGTCGGGGAGGAGCGCTAGGTCGGGCCAGGGGAAGGCGCAGGCGATCGGCAGAAACTTCCCGCCCGCCTATCAAATTGTCAACGTATTCACCCATTTGGTCCATCGCCTCCAAAACGCCCAAGGTCGGGACGCATCCTTCCTGAGGTTTCAGCTGCGAACTCTCAGCCCCCACGCCCTGCGGGACCTCCTCCATGCGAGCCCGTTTGGGCGGCGGTTTCAGTTCAGGTACACGCCTTTTTTCTTCCTTGATTGCAGGAGCTCGCATCGCTTCCTCTTCAATCCGTTGCATCCGCAGCTGAACCTTTGTCAATGCTCGCTCTCTCCGACGCTTAGTGCCACCTTTCGGGCGAACACTTTCTCAGGAATTCCGCGGGTAAGCAACGGTCCCGCTGGGTTCACGCCGGCCCCCCCAATGAGGTGATCGTCTTCGGTACCTGCTCTTCTCCCTCGACATCCAAAATGATCGGACCGCGCAGCGGATCAATGATGACCCCGAGTGATTCCTCTTCAACCGCTCCACCGCCCGTGCACGCATTACTGTCGAAGGCTTGGCGCGACTTCTTTGCCACGTCCCTCTTCAAACCTTTACGCGGTTGCGTCTCCAAGCCCACCGTTGCGGCAAAGTCTGAAGGCCCAACCACCGCGGCGGGCTTCTTTGCCCTTAATGCAACAAAGATTGATTCATTGAGTCAGTCCATCTCGACGAGAGGGAGGTCGCGAGCAGAAGAAGATTCAGTGGGGCAGCCAGTGGGTCCAGTCCAGGTGTACTCATAGTTTTCGATGACGTGAAAACTGAGTCGCAGTCTTTGCGGTTATATGTGTACTTTTTCGGAGCCGCACAGACTCAAAAAAGTGCGGGGATTCTGTTAACCCAAATCCTGCGACCACGGCCAGCGCCCTCTCTGCCGGTTTCAAAAGTTCCAGGCGGACACCTAGTAGTGCCCGCCGATACATCCCAGACAAGCGCGTATTCCCCTCAGTTTGTCTCGGGCAGACACCCCAGGAGTGTCTGCGGACTCTTTCCAAGAAGGTTTGTTCTCCTCAGCAAAGGGTGCGCACATGGTTACTCATCAGAGTTCCCGCACACTCCAGCCAGCAACATCAACCTCCTAAAGAAGGCACGACGGGCACTTTCCAAAGCCCTCCTGGACCTCTTTCAGCAAGCAAGCAAGTGCGGTTACGACCTGTCGTACCCGCTCCCCTTTTTTCTCTTCCGCAACCGACGCTTCGGTTCCCTTAGTTTGCAGAGCATTTAATGCAGCATTAAATGCCCCCCACCGACCAGGCAACCTACCCTCAAGTATAAATAAGGGGTCAGGGGTGCTTGAAAATGGACGGAACTTAAGCCAGAGTCTACCCTGTTGTAGGTGCGGTCGCAAGTGCTCGTCACTCGGTTGCCTTCTTTTTCCAGCACATACTCTTGTAATAGCTTGTAATACTCTTTATGAAATTACATAGCCCGCAGCAAGAGAGGCATTCGCCGCTGCGGGTAAGCCTGGTGTCTCTCGCTGTTAGCAGCATCCGTTTCTCTGTGTTCTGTTTGCCAAGCCTTGTGGGTTAGTAAGCGGTTGCTTGCGGTTCTTGATCTCTTTCTCCAAGTCCCCCTAGGCGTTTGCTGAGTGTGAGAAGTTGGGTGACAAATTTTGCACCAAAACTGTGGACGTCGACGATGACGGAGCGACTGAACGTGCGGGAAGGAGGGAGATCTCTAGCCTGTTGTATGGAGTTCAGCTATGTGGCTGGAAGGAAACGGTGTGTCAGCTGGAACATGGAAGAAGTTCCAATTAGGGTTTCGCAGGAAACCCTAACTAAGGGGCAGATCGGACAAATGATACGTCGTAGTCGTATTAAGAACGAAAGAAGGAACTTGCATTGCATTAAACAAACATAAAGATACAATCAGGAGATAGCTCCTTCCAAGCATACTGAAGCTGAGTACTCCTTCACACTCCACTCTCCATGAGAGCCACAAGATTAATACTCCAAACATAAAGAGATGAAGACACTCCCACTCATATATATTGAGTGGGAAGGATACAAAGTACGGTCATGTTCCTAGGGCTACATAGAATATTAAAGATATGCATGGTGGCTAGTGTCGAATCACTTTCTTTGACACAAAATCTATCAACTATTTTCTGTCTCCTTACATTTGTCTGGAGCAACATCTTTTCAAATACCACTGCTGTGTTTTAGTGGTTCTGTAATCCATCTGCAAAACAAATTAAAAGCTAGGGAAGACCCAATTTGACTAGGGTCCTTTCTTCTCAAAATATCTCTTACCTTAAACACATGGCTTCCAAGAATGAATCGCATTCGATTATGGGCTCACGACACGGGTGACGACACATATCTTCTTTTGAATGGTATCTTTACTTTTTCTCATTGTTATCTTTTCGCGTTTTTTTAATTACTCACGCATCATGTAGCCTTTGTGAGGGACATTTTTGTTATTTTGTGGCACCTTTCCCTCTCACTATATATATGTGAGGAGGGTGGGCTTTGTGGGATATGATGTGAAACTTAATTTTACTTCTCTTGAATCCTCTCCTTTTATCATCTTCTTAAGCTAGGGTTATGGTTGAGCAGGGTTCCCCTCTCTCGTCTCTCTGTCGAGTTCGACTCCCTTTGTATCTTCCGCCATTGGGAAGCTAGGTCAAGGAATGGTTGAGACGATCCTCTGCCAGGCTTCTCCTTCTCAAGACCGCACAACCGCTCTCAATCGAAGGCCTGCAACATCTTGGTATAAGAGCCTTCTTCCTCCTCCGGCCACTGCATCTGAATCGAGTCATTGCGCACAATAGAATATTGTTAAACTGAGAACTCATTTCCGGTGATTTCCCCTTCCAACAGCGATAACAGACAACCCGTTGCCACTCCATCAATGACGACGCTAGCAATGACAACCGACGACCCCGAGCGTACTTCGACAGCCTGCGACAACTCCAGCAGTCCGACGACTCCATCACCCGTTAACTTCACCCTAACAACGATGATTCCAACGACCGATCGGTCGATGACCCCAACGTTGAGTTATGATTATGGTGAGCCGTCGTTCGTCATTCCCTCCGATTCCCACGTGCTCAGTCCACGAGAGATAGTGTTCCGCGTTACACAGTTGGACTTTCCCCCAACTTACCATGTTTGACGGTAAGTGCGATCCCCTGGCACTATGAGTACTTCTTCACCAACCAGCTCATGCAGTTGGAGGATTGGATCGGGCTGGCTTCCTTCCAACTCTTGGGCTCGACCAAACTATGATATGACCATCTGGCTTGGGAGACCCCTTATTTAAATTGGGCAATCTTCAAGCACTCGTGCAATTTTTATTTTTTCCCACCTCTCCGCAACAATCCCTTGGGCGACCTCATCAATCTCAAGCTATCTGGATCTGTGGATGATCGCTTGGACAACTTCCATATGTTACTTTCCCATGCCCCTTTTATGTTACCAGAACATCAGGTACCTATATTCATTGCTAGCCTGCATGGTCGGCTGCGCTTCGATGTTGAATTCCAAGCCCCACAAGGTCTTAGCATAACCATGAGCCTAGCTCATATCTGTGAGAAATGTCTCCTCATGGACAACTCATATGCCAGCCGCCATGGCGAAACGGGGATAGTCAGCACGAGGACTCCCCCACTCCCTGTTCCAGCAGTTTATCCGCACCACTCAGGGGTAATGAATTCAATGGGAACCCATCCATCAAGAGCCTATCACAGACACAAATAACACAATGAATGTTTCCACTATGATGAACCATATACGGTCGGCCATTGGTGCAAGCGTCTTTTTTGCTTGAGGTGGGCGATCCTCCTGATGACGACGATGAGGATGTGATGTCAGTGAGACCCCTGTCTCACAAGCTTGAGGAGAAGCTTGATCCTCACGGGGGCGGTGGTGTTGTGGGCTTAGGAGACGGGTGACGACGTGTGTCTGCGACGAAATGTATCTTCTTTTAAATTGTTTCTTTACTTTCCGCATTGTTATTTTTTTGTGCTTTATAATTACGTATGCATCATATAGCCTAAGTTAGGTGCATTTTTGTAAATATGTGGCACATTTCCCTTTCACTATATACATGTGAGGAGGGTGGACTTTGTGGGTATGATGAATGGAATCTAATTTCTCTTCTCTTGAATCTTCCTTCTCTTCTCATCTTCTTAAGCTTGGGCTAGGGTTGAGCATGACTCCCCTCTCTCTTCCTCTCTCTTCCTCTCTCGGTCAAGCTCAACTCCCGTTGTATCTTCCGCCATTGGGAAGGCTAGGTTAAGGAAGGATCGAGATGATCCTCTCAGAGACTTCTCCCTCTCAAGTCCGCACACCTGCTCTCAATCGGAAGCCCACAACACATTCCGAGAATGGGCATTTGGATTGTACCGACAATCTTTCATGAAATGTCCATTTTATTGCAACAAAAACTTTCAAATATGTTGTAACTGCCCTTTCTCTTAATGTGAATAGATTAGGTAAGAGGAGCATGCCTAGTTCTATAATACCCAAAATCTGGCGTGACGGCCATACATCGAGTGCTATTCAACCTTTCTTCATGAAAATGCCGATAGCCGCATAATCTGACGGTCGTCGAATCGTCGAATTCCATTCGACGTTCGTTGAATGTTATTCATTGTATACATAATTTGAGTGTTCTTCCTTATTACAGGAGGTTATCTCAAAATTCCTTTTTGAGTAGAGGCATCATAGAAGGAGGCTTGCTGCTATTCTTTGGTCTATTTCTACCAGGATCCTTGTTTGTCCTTTGGTGTGAAGAGGAGGGCACGCCCTTCTAAGTTTCCTCAGGAATGTTTTTGCTCTTCTCTTTAACAAAGTTACAAACTTTTTCCAAGCGGGTATAACATCATAACTTATTTTAATGGTTGTATCAGCATCTTGACCCAATCTCTTGAATCTATTAGATAAATTTTCAGTGATTGTTCTAAGCTGCCTAGCTCCTGCCATTTGTTGAGTCGTCAAATTGTTTTGCTTTAATTATATCTTCAGTGAGCTTGCATTTTGCATGAGAGCTTCATTAAGATCATTTTGTAGCGAAATAATCTGATCTTGCATCTGGTGAACATTTGCTTCATGAAGGTTAACTGCTTCCAATTTTTCCTTGAGCTCAATATTCTCAGTTGTAAGTTCAGAGTTTTCATGCAAGATAATCTTAATTTGTTCTCTCAGCAGACAGTTGGCCTTGGCAAAACCCATGAAAGCTTGCTTAAAATCTTCAGAGCTAAAATCAAAAGAATCTAGATTCATTACCTCATCTTCCTCAACATGAAGTTCTAGTGCCACGAGACACTTATTCTCAGTCTCCTCTTCTTCAATGTCTAACTTGAATGAACTATTAGATTCAGTTTCACTCCAGGTTTCTGCAATAAAGTTCTCGTCTTTTTTCTTTTGTTCAGATTTACTTCTAAACTCATTTTTCCTTATTGTCATTTCTCTTATGTTGCTTATCCTTTTGGTTATCTGGGCACTCGGGTGCTCTATGTCCAGGTTTCCTGCATGAGAAACATATAATTTCATCAGACGAAGTTTTGGCATATCTTGACTTATGCTTGGATCTGCTATCCGTCTTCTCAAAATCTTCAGTTCTGATCCACCTCTTAAATCTCCTTGCCATTAGACCGATTAATTCATCATCGAGGGCAAATGCTTCCTTATTAGTTGCTTTAAGGGCAACTGACTTCTCTTTCAACTGACTTCTCTTTTGGTGTAGTCATAACCTTCTCTTTCTCCTCATCCACTTCTCCTGTTTTGAGCATCATTTCATAAGACTTCAACTTTCCCAGGAGAGTATCAATAGATATCTACTAATGGTATTTAAACTCTTTCATAGCCTGGATTCTTGAATCCCAGGAACTCGGGAAACGCATACGCAGTTTATTATTGATTTTTGTTGTAGAAATCTCTTTGTCCAGGCCCCTTAACTCACTTACAATCAGCCTGAACCTTTGATACATGTCTGACATTTTCTTTAGGGTCTTTCTTAAAATTCTCATATTATGAGATAAGAAGGTATTTCTTATCTTTTCGTTTATCTGCACTCCCTTCAACAATTCTTATGAGGGAGTCCTAAATTTCTTTAGCTGATTGGCAATCTGCCATTCTTTGATAAGTTTCATCTGACACAAAGCTATTCGTTACCATGACATCACATGATCTTGTATTCTCGTCCCCTTCACTCTATTTAGCTTTCGGCTTGGGGAGCTTTTTTTTCATTTACATATAGTTTTGTTGGTATATATGGACCTGTCATAATTGAATTATAGATGTGTAGTAAGGAAAATCTAAGCTATAAAGCTGCAATCCAACGACACAAGAAATTATAAGGTTCCCCTAAAACTTGGTATATCCTCTCTTCTACCTCAGGGTAGGACTCCACTGCCAAACAAATGTGCCGACTCTTTTGATGAAGAAACTCTTAGAACCAAGCACCGAGTCTTTTGATAAGGAGTCTCTTACAATTTGCCGTACGGCTATCGGAAGTTGACGATTCTTTGTCAGTTTCTGAATATGCCTAAATCCTTTGGCCTGCATCAAGAATATAAGAAACATAGCATTTCTATACATGACACATGCTTATCCTGGACCACTTCAGAATAATCCGGTGTATTGGATCAAGGAGTTTTCTGAACAAGCTACATATTCCAAAATTTTCATGGTTTGTACCTTCTATTATGCAACCTTCTGGAGGCTTGTTCTGAAAGTGTTTGCATGCTTATGGGATGTCATGCACGCCAATTTACTAAAGGATGGTTTTAGCTAGAAAAGTGAAATTTATCTTTTAGTTAAGTTTAAGCCACCAATGATGTTTTTTAAAACTTAATTGCCTTCTCAGAACTGCACTAATCTAGCTTTGATGATAAAAAAAGCTAATATGTTGGTTGTTTTCTAATTGTTTACTTAATAAAGAAGCTGAAGGAGCCTGGCTTCAAAGGAAGCATTTGTTGCTTTTGTAATGGAGCAAAATGATGCTAATATGCTTTCTTTTGAATTTGCATGGTATTTTCATCTTTACAGAAACTAAATTTTTTCCACACAAATGGATAATCATCTGGATTTAAACTTCTGTAGATGTGGGAGTTCGAGGAGCCACATCAAAGGTGGTTACCAGTTGCAGAATTAGCTTTACCTGAAGACGGAGATGATAGAGTACATGCTTTAGCTTGGGCTCCCAATATAGGCAGGTAAAACAAATTCGATTTAATATGTTACATCCTATGAGAGTGTAATAGAACGGTTAAGTTCTCAATAGTTTTCATTAGCAATACGCTTGTCTGGCGAGAGATTCTTGTTAATTAGTTAACTCGCTTTTCTTGCTTTAATGTGTTTCTAATTATTATATATTGTTTCTTTTTTGAGGAATATAAAAATATGCTGGTTACCCATAATATTAGAAACGATGGTTTTTATGCTTCTGAAGTAGATTTAGGCTTCGTTTGGCGAGGTGGTGGTGGTCGTGAACGCCGTGGTCATGAACCGTCGTTCGTGAACGCCCGACCTCACCTAAAAAATTCATGCATTTTATGCTCAAAACTAGTTTATTTTCTTCATAGCGGTCATAACCTGTCTTGCCAAACATACATTCTATGATAATGGCATTTTTGACCAAACTCACCTAGCAAATAAGCCGCGCCAAACGAAGCCTTAATTGATATGCATGAATCAAATAGTGCTGTTTAAGTGCAAATATAAAACAGCAATGGAAAGAAATTTTAGGTGAACTTTCTATAACTTGAAATCAAATTAATTATAACAATTGATTAATTTCCACAATTGACATTACAATGATATTACTAATTTAGTATTCAGTTTAAGATTTCAAACCTAAATGAAATATTGTTCTGATAAATGATAAATGAAATGTATCATTGGTTGCAAATTATAACATTATGATGCTCTATAAATAAACAATTGTAATTGTAACCCGTGAAAAAAATTTATTGGTTAACTTGTTAATTGATTTATTAATAGTCATTATAACTAGTCACTAGTTGGTATTTGCTTTATGAATCTTTATTTTGCATTCTTTCTTGTTGAGCGGCGCATAGACGTTAAACCTAAACTACACAAATTATCTTGAACAATTTTCATCTATGTTACTTTTGGTGTAACATTTCTCCTACCTAATTCTTTGACTATATCTATTCGTTTAATTGGTGCCTTTTATAACTTTCATTGTTCAATCTCAAATCACCAAATTATAGTCTATTTTCTATTATCTTACCTTCGATAGATGTCACTCCACAACTGTTTTAATATAAATATTCCTTAAATTTATATATTATAGTTTTCTACACATCTTTTTTGTATGGTCATAGCTGACATACTCACCTTAAATATCACCAACTTTTTACTTCCTAACATTTGGATCCATTTAACATTGTCATTGTAATTGCGGGTTTAATAATTTTATATTTTTCCTAATATGTTTGATGTAAACACAAATATCTAGTGTTTTTACCCTCTACCTTTATTGTTTGTGATAATTTTATTCTTTATAATAGTTGGTTATATATTTAATTTAACATTATTTAATTTTATAATTTCTATACTAATGTTCAGGAAGTAATTTTGTTGAAATTTAATATTAGAATATATCCCACAATTTTGAATTTCTAGTTAATATATTTTTCCAAGTTTTATATTTTGTAATTAAAATAATATTAATTTATAGTGTCATCCATGAACATAAAAAACAAGTAATTATTTCTTCCCCAAGCTCGGTGACACTCGATGCATACTTGATAATTGACGACTCGAGAGAGGTACCAGAAGCTGAGGCGACAAGATGGGTGGCCAAGCTAAACATACTGGTCTGAAACTTGTCGAAGTTTGGTATCACTCACTCAAATCTGGACGTACTTACTCAAGTCCGGGAGTACTCACCTAAGTCCAAAGATGCTCCCCCAGGGCCCAAGTTCTTAACAAAGACATGCCACATGTACTAACACGAGTCAAGCACAAGGGCAACACGCACACGGTGTCAGGATACAGGTCCAAGGTCGGTCATAAACTTGCCCGATACCTTTTTCTAGTTTGTCTGGGAGCCAATGTAAGGTGTTTGTCGGGCAGACCCTCTGTCCTATAAATAGGACATATTGAGAGAGGGTAAGGGATACTTTTGTAGAGTTCTCTCTGGACCACTAACCCTCTTGTTTAGCCTTGTATTGTTTCTCGGAGGAGTTCTTTATACTCCGGGTTAGCAGAGGGACCTCCGTCTATAGCAAATTTTCCAATTTAATACATAACTTTTACTTTATCTACGGTTCTTTCTGGCTTGGGTCTTTGGGTTAAGTAACTTACGCTAAATTAAGTTTTTCGAGGAGGGAAAGTGTTGGCCAGTTTGGCGTTAACAGAACGACACAGGACCTTGAGGTCTCACTGAGAAAGTGAAAAAAGACCCAACATGGCTGGATACGATGGGAGCAATAAGTCGTTAGGAGACCTCAGTGGTTTTGAGTTCACAGAGTATGCAACTCGCCGGGATTTCCTGGATCTACCAAGGTTGTAAATATTAAATGTCGGCGACATGTCAGATTGAGTTTTTAAATATCGAATGTCAGAAGTCAGGGACATTTTGGGTCATATCTTAAAATATCAGATTGTCATATCTTATAGGGTGGGGGCAACCCGGTGCACAAAGCATCCTCGCACAGCGAGGGTCCGGGGTAGGGTCCCACCACAAGGGTGAAATGTAGACAAACCTTACCCTGCATTTTTGCAAGAGGTTACTTTCAGGACTCGGACCCATGACCTCAAGGTCACATGCCAACAACTTAGCCGGTGCGCCAAGGCTCCCCTTCTGGATTGTCATATCTTATAAATAAATTTTTTTTATGTATATTACGTATAATTATATGTTGTAAAAGGAAATCAATTTCGACATACCAAGTAAACAAACAATAAGTCATGTATATCCCAAAATAAATTCGAGAAATATCCAAAGTAAAATATTATAACAAGTACAAATCAGTACAATGTAAAATATATTTAATATTATATAAGAATTTTAGGAGGAGTCGATGTTTAAGACGGCTGGCCGTGGAATGGAGCTAGGTAGGGAAGGCAGAACCGATTAAGGTTTAGGATGGAACCCTAAGTGGGTGGCAGGTCGGAATAGTTGATAGCACCAGCTATTGTCGAACATCAAATATGGATTAATACTAATGATGATACAAGATATCGAGACAAGCTCGTGACAATCTCTTGAGGGCAGAATCCCTCGAAGAGCCTGCTCTCCAGGAGAGCCCAAAATAACTAATAATCCAAGATACCCTAAAAGACTTACTATCACTCCCTTATATAGGTTGAGACATACATAATTACAGAAATGCCCTAAGTCCGCATAGGTAGATAAGGGGATACATGGCTGGTTTGTGGAGTTGTCTTCGTATTAGCACAAGGATAAGACTCGGAACATGGAGTACAATCTGGGAAGGCGCGGGATTAGAGACTAATTGACTCACAAAAGTGAACGTGCCAAAGAAAAGAGTGGTCTAAAAAAGGTGACATCGGCAGACACGAAGGCTTGGCAATGGAAAGGTGAATAACACTGATAGCCTTTCGAGTCCGGGAATATCCTAAGAACACACACTTAATTTCTTTGGGGGATAATTTATCCTGACCTGGTGAAAAATTATGAACAAAGTAGGCGCATCCAAGAATAATAAGAAATAGAGATTTCTGAGGAAATGACATGTGTTGATGCAATATTGAAGTGGTGTGCGGTTCATAACATAAGATAACACGCAATCAGGATAGCATCATCCTAATATAGAGCAGGAACATGCATATGAATGAGCAACCTACCAACCGCTTCAACTAAATATCGATTCTTTCTTTCAGTAATCTCGTTTTGTCACGGAGTACGAGTACATGAGGATCGGTGGATCATGCCTTGCGATTACATGAAAGTCTGAAAATTGTGAGAATATAATCACAGACATTATCTGATCGAACGGTTCGCATAAAAGTGTTTAATTGAGTTTTAATGTAATTTGATACATTTCAATATGATATTTCAGCAAGAACACCCATGTCATACAAGAAAAGTAATCAATGAAGGAGAAATAATATCGAACAAGTTTTGAAATGACCTGACTGGGCCTCTATATATCAGAATGGACTAAAGCAACAAGTGTAGAGGAATGCTCTATGCTGCATGAGGACGAGATACAATGCGATACATATACAAATACGAAAATTGTGTTTTTCAAAAACCCAGGATACGAGATACACTTTTAATCTTTTAATTATTTAAATATAAGTACAAATTAATATGAAGACATATGTGACATTCATGTCTTCTTCATTTTTTCATCATTATATCTTACATATCATATATTAAAAGCACACAAGATTTATGCATCACAAAAATGTATCCTATCTTAAATAGGAGTCATGAATAAAAGTACGTAATCAATTGAATCTCACCACTTACCATTCAACACATTTTCTTTCACATGTCTTTCTCCATGTCACCATCCAAAGCACACAATTTTTGTGCATTTCCGAGCACACCTCAGGCATATCCGGTAGTATTCGAAAAAGAAGAAAAATGTCTTTTGTTGAACTCTTTTCAACATTAAAAAGAAGAAAAAAGGTTCTTATTGCTAACATGTGTTCTTGTACAATTAACCATGTGAATTATTCCAGTTCTGCCTCATTTGGTCATGTTTACTTTTATTTCAGTTTTGCACTTTTCCTGATTAATCATACTCATGATAATATTTGTTTGTGTACGACCTTTGGTTCCTACAGGCCTTTTGAAGTCATTGCTGTTGCAACTTATAAAGGGATTGCAATATGGCATGTATGGTTGGAGTCTGAGACTGATCATAGACTTTCTAGTGAAAGAATTGTGTTACTATCTGGTCATGTTGGTGAGGTATGGGAAATTATATTTTGATCTTGCACTCTTCATTCTCCTTCCCTAAGCTTTTCTGTTCTGAAATGAAAGATTACTAACTTCATATCTCCCTTTTCATTGAGTATCGAATGTAGATCAATAGTTGACATTCTGTTACGATCTTGATAATTTCCCGGGAGGAATCCGGCGAGGAGAGGGGGCCGGCGGTGATGAGCGAGAAGAAAAGAGGAAGGGTAAAGAGGAACTTAGGGAGCAATCCTAATACTTGCATACATTCCCTGATAATCTCCAAACTCCTACCCCTCCTTCTTATATAGATGAGGGAGGGCACACAAAATAAGGCATTATATTTAATAATAATAATAATATATAATTAATATTAATTAAATACTATTTAATTAATATTAATTAAATAATTAACACACTTAATTACAAAAGGAATAATCACGGCGGCTTCCATAAGCGTGCTCCAAATAATTGCAGCGGCTTCCATAAGCGTACGTCCGTGATCCCAATGCGGGGGGTCCACTTGGATGAAAGTGTATACGTAACACATTCTGTCTTAAACGAAATTTATAATTAGTTTCTTACTCTGTTATTAGGCATCTAAAAATGGTGTATGGGTTCTTTGTAACTCCTTCAATGAAGCCTTGGATTGTATATCTCAATGAGGCAGTACATAATCAACCTACAACCTTAATATACTACGCTATGTAAAATGTCTTCATTTGTTTCCGTTTAGTAAATACTATTCAACTGTGTTGATTAACTTCTCCATCTTTTAAAAACAATAAAATCATTCTTCTAACTAGTGTGTTATTATAGTGTTTAATCTCCTAGAAAACTTAGTTCTTCATTGTTCAAAGTCTGTGGGCTGTATGGCTGCTAAACTCAATTTTTTGTTACAGCCTAAGTTTAATTTCGTTATCATCAACATTAGCTTCATCCCAATGTCCTCAGTCGCTATCTGTTTCTCATGCATGAAGAACTAAGTTTTTAATAAATATCAAATGCCTAACAATTTGATAAGGCTAATAAAGATGATGAATAGTTTGAGTAACTTATGTCAAATTGAGTATTTCTTTTCTGTTCCACGGTAGGAAGCGAGTTTCCTATCCAAACAGATCTAGAAAAAGTAATGCTATCTTCCTTCTATTTATTTCGTATGTCCTTTGTAGCTTTAGCAAATAGGCTTTATCTTGACATTTCTCAAGCTAACTGATTTTCCAACATTTCTACTAAGAAGCTATTCTAAATAAAGCATAACTATTCTTTACAGGCCCTCTAATCTGTGAGCATTTCTGCTTCTTTTTTTGAAGTGAAATTTATGTATTTTATAAATAGAAGCTCAGAAATACATAACTGTAGAAAAAAGCTGTAGCTTGTATGTATTACTTGTGTTGTATACAAAGAGAGAGTACATATTTATAGGTGAGAGAAGAGAGAGAGAAATCTTATACACAATGTGGGACTAAAGAGATATAGAAGAGAAATAAATGGGCCACGAAATGGGCCACACACATGGTCTATTTCAACACTCCCCCGCAAGCTGGAGCGTACAAATCGTATGCGCCAAGCTTGGACAAGCATTGATAGAAGAGGGTACTGGATAGTGCCTTTGTGAGGACATCCGCAACTTGTTCAGTACCAGGGACATGTTTTAGCTCGATCTTCTTCATTTGTACTTTCTCCCGGATAAAGTGGCAGTCGACCTCGATATGCTTGGTTCTTTCGTGGAAGACCGGGTTCTTGGCAATATGTATAGCAGCCTGACTGTCGCAAAGTAGAAGAGCAGGAGCAGGAAGTTTTATCCCAAGATCCGTGAGAAGACTTTCAAGCCATGTAAGTTCCGAGACCACAGATGTCATTGCCCTGTATTCTGCTTCTGCTGAGGAGCGCGCAACCACTGCTTGTTTCTTGCTACGCCAGGTAATCAAATATCCTCCGAAGTACGTACAGAAGCCACTGGTTGACCGACGATCATCCAGAGAGCCGGCATAGTCAGCATCAGAGTATGCCACCAGTGTTGGAATTGAGGATGAGGTCTTGTATACCAAGCCTTGACCAGGAGCCGCTTTTAGATATCGGAGAATCCGTTCCACAGCTTGAAGATGAGAGGAACGAGGGGTGTGCATGTAACGGCTGACAATACCGACAGCGAAGGAGATATCTGGTCTTGTAACAGTCAGATAGATCAATTTTCCTACCAGACGGCGATAGTACTCCGGGTTCTGAAGCACGAGATCAGAGTCAGAGGACTGAGTACAAATCTTGTGATTTGCGTCCATTGGAGTATTGATGGGTTTGCAGCCGGAGTAGCCTGCATCATTAAGAAGATCGAGGTAATACTTTCTCTGAGATAGAACAAGGCCATCTGGTCGCCTGGCTACCTCCAGGCCCATGAAGTAATGAAGGTTCCCCAGATCTTTTGTTTGGAACACAGAGCTGAGTTGTTGTTTGATTGTCTGAATTCCTTTTGAGTCGTTGCCAGTGATAATGATATCATCCACATAGACTAGAAGGAGAACGGTGCCTGTTGCCTGGTGGCGAGTAAACAGGGAGAAGTCAGCCGAGCTCCGAGTAAACCCTGCTTCACGAAGGACCTTGCTGAGCTTGTCGAACCATGCTCGAGGAGACTGTTTGAGACCATAGAGAGACCGCAAAAGATGACAGACTTTCGGGGTCCTAGACTCCCCCGTGGTCTCAAACCCGGGCGGCTGCTGCATGTACACCGTTTCAGTGAGATCACCGTGTAAGAAGGCGTTCTTAATATCCAGTTGATGTAAGGGCCATTGTCGGTGCACAGCAACGGAGAGAAGAACCCGTACTGTGTTCAGTTTGGTGATGGGAGAGAAGGTTTCGTCGTAGTCCAAACCTTGTTGCTGGGTGTAGCCGCGAGCCACTAGTCGAGCTTTTAAGCGGTCAATGGTCCCATTCGCAGCATGCTTGATGACAAAGACCCATTTGCAACCAACAGTTTTCTGGCCAGGGGGAAGATCCACCAGTTGCCAGGTCTGGTTTGCCCACAACGCGGCCATTTCTTCTTCCATGGTGGCACGCCATCCAGGATGTTGAAGAGCCTCCGACACAGAGTTAGGAACTGCAACCGACGATAAAGAAGTGGCCAGAGTATGAAGGTGGGGTGAGAGGCGATGTAAGGACATATAATTCGCCAAAGGATGGGCAGTCGATTCTGGTACCTGATCAGCAGAACACGGAGCACCGGAGGTCAAGTCGGACTGCGGAGTCGGATCGGAACGAGGATGGCGACGAGTGTAGATACGGATAATCGGTGGTTTAGAGATAATGGAGGTTGGAGTGGGAGCAATATCAGGAGCCAGAGACGGAGGAACTGAAGTGTCGTTGACCGGGATGACAGGTCGTGGAGCAGGAGGTGGTGCAAGGGTGGATACAGGATCAGAGAAGAACGGCTGATCCTCCCAGAAGGTAACATCGGCAGAGACCGTTATTTTACGGGTTGTAGGGAAGTAGCAGACGTAACCTTTCTGAGTTCGAGAGTAGCCGACGAAGATGGACTTGATAGCACGAGGATCCAGCTTATCCGTGGATGGTCCCAAGATGTGGACGTAGCAGGTGCACCCAAAGGTGCGGGGTGTGAGAGAGAAGGCTGGAGTAGAAGGGAAAAGAAGGCTGAACGGAGTATTATTATGGAGAACGGATGAAGGAAGACGGTTGATAAGGAAGCAGGCAGTGGAGACCGCGAAGTTCCAATATGATTTGGGAACGTTCATGTGAAGCATAATTGAGCGGGCAACCTCGAGAAGGTGACGGTTCTTTCGCTCGGCCACGCCATTTTGTTGAGGGGTGTAAGCGCAGGATGTTTGATGGATGATTCCGAAGTCTGAGCATAGAGTGGCGATATTGTGGCTTGTGTATTCGCGAGCATTGTCAAAGCGTAAGGTTTTGATGGTAGTGGAGAATTGCGTACGGGTCTCGAGGACAAATGCTTTAAAAACACGAGGGAGCTCTGAGCGATCATGAAGCAGGTAAAGCCACGTTAACCGAGAGTAATCATCAACAAAAGTGAGAAAATACCGATATCCAGAAATACTAGTAGTTTTATATGGCCCCCAAATATCGGAGTGCACTAAATCAAAAGGAGCCAGGCTCCGAGTACAATGTGCGGGAAAAGAAGAGCGCGGCTATTTGCCGAAAATACACGTTTCACATTTAAACGAAGAAAGAGGTACATCGGGGAGAGCCTTCTGGAGGACGGGTAGAGGAGGATGCCCGAGGCGTCGGTGCCAGTCTATGGAGGAGACAGGAGAGGATGGTGGGAGAATCGTCAAGGAGGTAGAGTCCGTTCCGCAATCGTCCTTTACCAATGGTAGTCCGCGTCCGTCGATCCTGTATCAAAAAAGACGAGGGGTTAAATGTTACAGAACAATCCAAGTCATTAGTAAGACGACCAATGGAAAGTAAATTGAAGGAGGAGCCCGGAACATGAAGAACCGAGCGAAGAGAAAGAGAGGAGGTGAGCGAGATGTCAGCAAAACCGGAAACGGGAACGGTATCCCCATTGGCCACAGTGATGCATTTTGGATGAGGAGTATCCAAATATTGAATTGGTTGCCGCGAGGTAATATGATGAGTAGCACCAGAGTCCATTATCCAACCTGGGCTAGTGGAGAGACAGGCGATACCTGGGCTGGAGACGGAGGCGACCGAGGCAGGTGGAGTCATCATCCCTTGGAGTTGCTGGAACTGTAGGCATAGAGCCTCAAGATCGGCACGAGAGGCCGAGGAGCTATCTTCAACAACTACAACAGTCGGTCGTGGAGGAGGAGGAGGGTTGCCAGTCTTCCGAAAGCAGGTGGACTCATAATGGCCATCACGACCACAGAACGAGCACTTCGGCCGTCCTCGTCCACCACGGCCCCTTCCACGGTAGGCCGACCGACCTCCTCGGCTAGAAGGAGGAGGAAAGGAAGGAGATGGGACATTTTGGAGAAGAGCCGGTGAGGGAGGAGCAGGAGCCTCCGGAGGTTGTGATACTTTGAGTAGCATGGAGCAGACAACCGATAAGGAGGGAGTGGGAGTCGAGGCCAAGACTTGTGCCCGAATACTCAGAAGGTGTGGAGGAACACGGGCCATTAGCAGAGCAATGCAGACGGCCTCCCTTTGCGCGCGCTGAGTGGCAAGATCAGAGGTGGGCGGCTGGTGTTGAAGCCATGCTTCGGAGAGTGACTTGACCCGAGCGACAACAGAGGTAATGTTTGGTCCACTGGTGTCCAAAGCCTGAAGGTCAGAGATAATGTCGAAGAGACTTTGAAGGCTGTCCTTGCCGGAGTATAAGGAATGGAGCTCGTCCCACATCCCTTTGGCCGTGGGCAGGTACATGACCATTTCATATGGTTCGCCCTCCAAAGAGTTAAGGATCCAGGTCTGGACCCGACCATCATTCTTGAGCCACTCAGGAGGAGTAGGAGCCGGGGGATCATCGGTAAGATGAGCCAGAAGACCCTTGGCCTGGAGGACCCGGCGGATGGAGTGACCCCAAGGAATGATGTTTTTCTTCCCGGAGAGGGAGAGAGTAGTAATCCGCAGCTCATCACGGAGCTCACTAGGAGGCCGCTGGTGGGCGGTCTCAGGAGGCTGGTGGGCTGTCTCAGGAGGCAAGGTTGAGGAGTTTTCAGACGAGCCCATTATAGCAGAGAAGGCCGCTGCGGTTTGAGAGGGCTAGAAGCCGCTGCACGGAGGGAGCAACTAGAGACAGGCTGCGGTTTGAAGAGACCGCGGCGGTTTGAGATGAGCTCGCTGATGGAGAGGAGAAGAGCTTGCTGGAGGTCTGCGACTTGAGCTGGCGGTCTGCGGCTAGGAGAGCGCTCCCTGTTGAGAGAGGCCGCAGGAGGGAGATCGCAGACGAAGCTTACGGCGCTGGCGGTCACAGAAGAAGTTTACGGCAGCAGAAGAAGCTCGCTGTTGAGAGAGGCCGCAGGAGGGAGATCGCTGCAGAGATCGCTGCTGAGGAGGTCGGCTGCAGGAGATCACTGGAGAGCAGGCCGTGGGAGGGAGATCGCTGCGGGAGACCGCTTGAGGAGATCGCGGGAGAGACCGCTGGAGAGCGCGCCCGATACCTGCTATGAGATCGGCAGGAGAGACCGCTGGAGATTGGAGAACGCGGGAGAGACCGCTGGAGATTGGAGATCGCGGCGAGCAGAGGGATCCAGGAGGCCGCGTGCGATGAGATCGGCGGAGGAGAACGCAGCGACAAAGGCAGGGAAGAAGGGGCCCACAAACAGCGGGAAACCTATAAGAAGGCCCTGAGGAGGAAGGTGGACTGGAAGTAGTTCTCACGGGAAAAAGAGGGGCCCCGAGCGGTCACGAAAAGAGGAGATCGCACAGATTGGCGGTCAGAGAGGGTGGGGTACGGTCAGAATTTTTGGTGACCGGAAAAATTGGATCACAAGCTCTGATACCATGTAGAAAAAAGTTGTAGCTTGTATGTATTACTTGTGTTGTATACAAAGAGAGAGTACATATTTATAGGTGAGAGAAGAGAGAGAGAAATCTTATACACAATGTGGGACTAAAGAGATATAGAAGAGAAATAAATGGGCCACGAAATGGGCCACACACATGGGCTATTTCAACAATAACAAACATGGACTGGAGCATTGCTCTGAGCATAAACGAAAGGAGTAATGCTGCAATGAACCCTAAGTATTGATAGTTCTGAGATGTGAGAGGCCCATCCTATCTTGAATATAGATGTCTCTTATGTTTCTTGGTATGTTTTTTTGTTGAAACTGCAACTAATTCCCTTGGATCTGCAGAATTTAGTGCAATGGTATGAAAGTTTCCTTTTTTTTAATTGTGGATCAAGTTATAATGGATTCTTGATAGGAGGTCAAGAATATCAGAACAAGTGAAAACTAGCTTCCAAATTTTGAAGCCCTTTTGGTTTACGTTGGAAACTAGGATTTGAGAGTCCACAATTTTTGTGATGTTATTAAGCTCTATGTTTAGACATAATTGAAGATCATCCCGAAGGACAAGAGCTTCAACCTCAATGATGGATATATGATTGCAGTGATGTGCAAATGCAGCACCTGAAGTTCATCCCCCACGGCAGCAAGCTTCGGTTCATTGCTCACAGCTGCAAAGTATTTAAGAATGTAGGGACTGGTGGTAATAGGAAGCCATTTGATCTGGATTCATTTTGGAGTGCTGCATGAACTGTTGATTCCCATCCATCTGGTGATGAACTGTTCTTCATTATTTCTGGTATAATGTTGTTGAGAATTTTGATAGCGATTGAATGCTGTTGGAGATCATTTGGATGATAAACTTGCCATTTGTGTTCTTGTATTCTTGATAACTCATTGAGAATTTTGATAGAAATCAAGCTGAAGGCTGTCGTCACTGCAGCAAACAGTGTGAATCACGCGTGCCCATTAATTCTGTCACGTAAGCAGTGTGGGATACGATCACGCTTCAAAGTCGATATGTGGATGCGAGGTAGAGGTCAGAAGGTTTGCACGACGTCGATTTGGCTGCTACCTGCGGGCAAAATGGCAGGTCGGACCATTATTACCTCCTTAAGTTTTGAGTTTGTCAAGAAGAGAAGGGAGAGGGAGATGGATAGGAAGACTCCAGGAGAATTTTTTAGCCAACCAAAAGATATAGATTTCAGCTTCAGTAAACATGTCTCACCACATATAATGCATATTATTTAAGCCCTAAGTATGGGCACTACAGAATTACGCAACACAAAAGGAAGTGCGAGAAATAAATGTGCAGAAATAAAGATATTGGTGCCGCATTAAACGGCGTTGTTCACTTACCCTATTCATCTGGAGTAAACCTGCCAAGTTCCTGTCTCGGCCTCGCTATCGCAAGTGTCAACTCCCTCCATAACAGACTCCCACATTTAGGACCTTGGGGATGGTTGACATCTTGTATTCTATATATACCCTGGCTGGCGGAGAAGAAATGTGGCATGTCGGGTGGGCATGTGACGTGGAATGGTGGTTGGGGTTGGCATCCCAGGCATTGATGTGCTGCTCTACGGCTTGCATGGAGGTACGGATGGTTGATTGCTCCTCTGGATGAGGTTCACCGACATCTAAGTGGGCTTCGTCCATGGCATAAGTGAGGTGCATGCAAGATGTCTAAGGGTCTTGCCCTAAAAGGATGAAAGCGTATTTGTTACTTCCAGTAATAATATGTGTGGTGTGTAATATGTTTGTCTTAAAGTGTGACGTGTAAAGTAGAATGAATCTTATCCCGTACGATAAGATATATATATTATCTGTTGAGTGTCGTAGAAGTTAAGTAAGGAATCTTATCTTGTACGATAAGACATAAAGTTATTCTGGCGTGTCGCAGAAGTCAAAAAAAGAATAACTTGTGGCGGAAGAAAGGAATCTTATCACTGATGATAAGGTTGTGTGTGATGTAAGTTGTCCCCTCGAGGACTACTATAAGTACGAGTCAGTTGTAATGGTTTGAGGCATCTCAGTCTTGGCCAGTATTTCTAAGTAATAAAGTTTGAGTGTTCTGCTTGTGTTCTAATATCTTCTGGTGTTCTTGTGTTCTTATTCTTCTGTTCTTCCGCAATATCGTATCCCTCCTGTGTGGTTGTACCTCTTTCTGTGAGTAAGGAATCTTATCTTGTACGATAAGACATAAAGTTATTCTGGCGTGTCACATAAGTCAAGAAAGGAATAACTTGTGGCGGAAGAAAGGAATCTTATCACTGATGATAAGGTTGCATGTGATGTAAGTTGTCCCCTCGAGGACTACTATAAGTATGAGTCAGTTGTAATGGTTTGAGACATCTCAGTCTTGGCCAGTATTTCTAAGTAATAAAGTTTGAGTGTTCTGCTTGTGTTCTAATATCTTCTTGTGTTCTTGTGTTCTTATTCTCCTGTTCTTCCGCAATATCATATCCCTCCTGTGTGGTTGTACCTCTCTCTGTGAGTTGCAATCTTGGTATCAGAGCTGGTTGTCATGGAAGCTTAAAAAACTTCCACTTATTTCTCCTGATGATCCGAATGTGTTTATGATATGTTCATAATGGTATTGCCATGATTTGTTCATGCTGGCTTGCATTTGGTTGATGATAGAAAGTATGCTCTGTGGCTGCCCTTTCTAAAGAATCTTCCACATCAGAAACCTTAAACCAGAACCTGAGGAGAATTCTTGTTGTGATTGGGAGTTGTGGCCCTAGAGGCTGCTAAGGAGTGTGGTTGTGGGTATATGCTCAGATTATCACAAGAATTAGCGACGGTTGTATCATTCGGTATGATAGCAAGTCACCTAAGCACCAGAGGAGATTCTTGAGAAGTAAGGACTCTTACATCTATGGCAAATCCAAATCCTGTTACCCGTGCCTCTTCCTTCTCTTATCTTCGTAATTCCTTAGTTCACCTTCTACATCAAAGAAGGCTGATCCGCTCTATAAGGTCGATTACCTCTCTGAAGATAGTCGAATCCCGGTAACTGACCTTCCCTTGTTAAATCTGTACAAGACCTTCACGAAGAAGCATCATCCCGTTTCTCGAGTCTTCAGGCAAGCTCTCACTTTCAGCAAGTCACTCACTGCAAAGGAACTCGTCTTAGCCTCAAGGCTAGAACAAGTACCCATCCCTGCTACGGAAGCAGAACATATCTTCCCTATACGACTGGATGAGGCACTGCCAGGGCAATGGAGAGCCCAGGGTTATTCCAACAACAACGACGAAAATGACGTGGAGCCATCACCTTTTTTCACCAGGGGAAAGGATGAAAGCGTATTTGTTACTTCCAGTAATAATTTGTGTGGTGCATAATATGTTTGTCTTAAAGTGTGATGTGTAAAGAACACAAGAAGATATTTGAACACAAGCAGAACACTCAAACTTTATTACTTAGAAATACTGGCCAAGACTGAGATGCCTCAAACCATTACAACTGACTCATACTTATAGTAGTCCTCGAGGGGACAACTTACATCACACGCAACCTTATCATCAGTGATAAGATTCTTTTCTTCCGCCACAAGTTATTCCTTTCTTGACTTCTGCGACACGCCAGAATAACTATGTCTTATCATACAAGATAAGATTCCTTACTTGACTTCTACGACACTCAACAGATAATATATATATCTTATCGTACGGGATAAGATTCCTTCTACTTTACACGTCACACTTTAAGACAACATATTACACACCACACATATTATTACTGGAAGTAACAAATACACTTTCATCCTTTCCCCCTGGTGAAAAAAGGTGATGGCTCCACGTCATTTTCGTCGTTGTTGTTGGAAGAAGAGAGTTTTGGACGAACCCTTTTGTGGAGCCTGTAGTCCGGGTGATCCCGATTGTTTGGATCGGCAGTGAGCATCTCCAGACTCAGTTGGAAGTGGTAGTGCTGGATTTCTTCAATATACCCGAGTGGAAGGATCGCGGGATTACGCCGGTATGCTGTAGGCAGGTCCAATGGAACATCTGTGATGGGCACGCCGTTAATAGTACAGAGGAATGCTTTGTGATCAATCGTTGGAATCGAGCTGTTGTATTCTTGTTCGTGCCAAAATGTACAATAATATTTTCTTGTAATGATGGTACCGCCGGCTGTAATTTTCAAAGATCTTTGGCACCTAAAATGAATTAGAATATATTTTTGTTCCCGAATTCCATTTAGACTGTTTCCTTCGGGCCTCAAGTTGTCGCACCAAAAACGGGTGTTGCCAAATAAGTTGAGCCATTTAAATAGTTGTTTGTGCTTTTTCCTACATGGCTGCATGTCGATTAGGGCGATATACTGAAGTGGTCGTCCTTTGTCAAAGATAATTCCAAATGGGCAGGTTTCCATGAAGTACCATAGGATCATGTAGGCTTCCTTAGGAAAATCATAGTAGAATTCTTCCTTGCAAGCAAGGATGGTTAGAAAGGGAAATTCAGGATGTAACGGAAAACTGGTAAGAGGACCTTCGTCTAAGCCGTATCGTCTGATATAGATTTTCTGAAAAGCAAGCAGACATGATAAAGATCTCTTCTGGAGGACCAGGTAGAGTAATTTGTCCTTTATGTGCGCTGGGAGATCTTCTGTTTGGAAGTAGTAGATGACTGGGAACACCATTGATATCGTCCTCTGGGTTCGTGACAAGAAATCTGGGAGGAAATTGGTTTTTCCCTTGATGTGTCGGGCTTCAAATTTCCACTGAGAGAACCAATTTGCCCATCGTAGGAGTTGGGCCTGAGGCAGCATCTTTTGTTTGAATTGTAGAATTTTTGGAAATGCTGACATATCCATTTCTATAAGAAAATGTTGTCCAATAAGATGAAATTGGGATTTCTCAATAACTCTTTTCACGGCCAAGATTTCTTTATATGTGGAGTGGTAGTGAAGTTCTCCGCTCTTGAAGGCTCCGCTTTTGTATCCGCATAATTTTTGTTTTCCGTCTATTTCTTCAAGTAATATCGCTCCCCAAAAATGATCGTTGGCGTCAGTCTGAAGGACCCGCCTTCCTGATGATGGGATTTGGAGCGGTGGCAAGTTCTTTGTCAGAGACTTCAGTTTCTTGACAGCATCAGTGCATGTCTCATCCCAAGGCGGCGCCTCTTTTTTGAGTTGATTTGTGAGAGGAGTCCAACTTGACCAAATCATGAATGAACTCTGCCATATAATTTACAATGCCCAAGAATTGTTGAACTTGCTTGATCGTTAAGTCTTCATCTGGAAAATGATCTAACTGGGTTGCAATATGTGGCTGGAGCTGATACTGGCTATTCGACATATGCATTCCCAAGAAATCAATATTAGTTTCTCCGATAATCATTTTTTTCTCAGATAACATAATGCCATATCTCTTAACCAAATCATGAAATTGTGAGAGCAATGTATGATGAGAATCAACATCTGGAGAGAACAATAGGATATCGTCGATATAGACTAATGCATGATCAATGATGGGCTGGAAGATCCTTGACATAGCTTTCTGGAACAGAGAAGGAGCCGGTTTTAACCCAAAAGCTACAACGGTCCAATGATAGTGTCTTTCAGGGATGCAAAAACCAGTCTTTTGCCGATCATTTGGATGAATACCCAGCTGCCAGAATCCTATTTTAAGATCGAACTTGGAGAATATCTTTGCCTGAGGAAGTTTCTAGAAAATGACCTCTCTTTTTGGTAGGGGAAATTTATCATCTTCAAGAAAATGATTGAGTGGCTGGTAATTAATTACTAGTCTCATCTTTTTTCGAGCTTGCTCGGACCTCTTGTTCACGTAAAAGGCTTCACAAGCCCATTGTGATTTTGTGGGCTTGATTAACCCTTCTTGATGCAACTGTTCAACTTCTTTTATAGCAAGTGCATAATGATCTGGGTTCATACCTTTGTAGCTTGCCTTCGTGGGGTTGATATCTTCATTTTTCTTGAATGGCAGGGAGACGAAGAATTCAGGATTCTTCCATAGAGGATGATCACACTTCTGCAGGAATTCTGTGTGTGATCCTGCGCAAGAGGTGTGGGCAATATCGTCCCTGATGGGGGGGGGGGGGGGCTTAAGACTTCAATTGGATAAAGATGCAGAGTCTTTGTCCATGGCAGTAGATGATTTTTATACTTTAGCCCTTCCTTGTTCCACGAGATTCTTTTTAGAGAGTGCAATATGTCAAACCCAATGAGTAGGTCTTTTGCAGGGAGTTCTGATCCATAAACTTGATGCTTGATAATGTATCCTTTAAAGATTTGAATGTTGATAGACTTACTGATTAGAGTAATTGTGAAGGAGTCACCGTTGGCTGCTTGGAATGATCTGTAGCAGGAGTTCCAACATTCCTTTGGTAGAATGTTGGCTTCATGATGGAAGATGCGGTTCCTGTGTCGAAGAATGCTATTACAGGGATAGGTCTATCCCATTTTCCTGGGAAAATGTGGATCCTTGCAGAAGGAGTTGGCTGGCAAAGAAGATTATCACCAGCCGCGAGGATGTGCACATTATCATCAAAGAGAACCATATCGTCATCAGATTCAATAGATGAGTCTGATAGATCTGCTCCCAGGGCGAGGATTGTGTCAGGGTCTGCTTCATCATCAATAGAGAAGAGAGACTCGATGTCATCGTCGTCTATGTCTGCTACTTGGGAGAGCTTTGCAATGAGTCGCGAGCTTTTCTCTTTGTCTACTCTGGACATTCTTTGGCAAAATGTCCCTTTCTCCTGCATATATAACACCTTGAGGATTTCGTATTCCCCTTCTTTTTTCTAAGGAAGTTCCACTTCTTCTTCTTCGTGGAGAAATAATCTTTTCCTCCATTCTTTTTATATTTGAAAGATCTATCTTTCTTCTTCTTTTCGCACGCACAAGATTTGTCTTTTCCGCATTTGATCTGAAGATCACGGCGGTCACAAGCCGATCCAAGGTTCTTACTTTGTGCTTCAACTTGTTTGAGGAACCTTTTCTGGTTGCATAATTTTTCAAGTGAGAGTAACACGTGCTGATATAACTCACCAATGGATGTATGACTGATCGGAATATTTTTCACTTGGAGGAGTCGAGATGTTTCGTTCCCAAGGGGTTCCGGAAGTGAATTTAGAAAAGTCTGCTTTAGATTTACGTCGTCGATCCCATTGATGGTATAGAATCGTTTTGATATCTTCTCATAATGATCTTCCAGATCTTTTCTTTTATACGAGCAACACCTCATGCTCAAATACTCTTCTCTAGCTTGATCAGTATAATGATTCCATGCTCCCAAGAATTCATTGTGGACATGCATAACCTGGGTATCCACATTTGGACTTTGTTTGATCATCTGCTGTCTGTATGGTCCTAGAGCGATCCACCATTGACGTAGTCTACCATGAAACTTTGACACAAATCTGTCTGAGACGACATGCATTGTCGTTCCTGGCTGTAATAATTCTGCAGTGCACCAAACATGCATTTCATAGATTCTATCACGCCATTTTGATGGTGGGATATTATCAAACGAGAAGCCACTTGATGGATCATTCTGGAACTGGCTCGGTTGCTCAGGCCCTTTGTGGGATGTTTGACCAAACTCGTATGTTTCGTCATCTTCAACAGTTGGATCATCGGTAGGTGGATCAGCCATTAGAATGTCAAGGGACAAGTTTTCATCATCTGAATCTTCAGAGTACTTCTCTTCTAGGGATGGTGGTTGTTCTGAAGGATGTGGACGCGTTGCTATCTGCTTCAGTAATGAGGATATAGGATTTTCAATCATAAGTTGGGGAGCAGGTTGAGTTGTAGGCAACTCTTGAGGGGAAGATTCTTTGGATGGTGATTTTTTTGGTTTTCTTTTCGAAGATTGGGGTGCTTCATAGCGCGTCCTTGGGAGGAATGCTACACTATTGAAAGGATTGTGATCAAACGGGGAGAAGGTTGATAGTGGTTGGGAATATGTTGGGAGTTGAGGTAAATAAGAGGAGTAAGATGGGGCTTCATAATATCCTGGGGAATGATATGACTTTTGGGTTTGAATAGAATGAAGTTGGGCTTTTAAACTCTTTAACTCCGCCTCCTTTTGAGCCAGAATAGGTGAATTGAAAGAGACAGTACTAACCAGCTGAAGTAATTCATGATGCACGAATGATATCTCATCTTGCAGCTGCATCGGAACTCTGGTGATTGTCGAAAGCCCGTGGTTGAGCCTTTTCTCTATCGTCTGCTGGCTTGCCACTATTTGTTTCAAGACTTTGTTTTGTGTCATTGCATTTTCAGATTGCCAATTCAGTGTGAGCTTAGCATGACTCACATGCTTCGTTGTTCCGTCGGGATTTTTTGTGCTCGGATTTTTTTATCTTCCAAGCATGGGAAGTTCTATCTTCATCAAACTCGGTTGGAGGGAATTCTTCATGATAGGATGTCGGTTGGAACATGTTGATTTCTGGTTCTTGAGAATAAAGAACATAATAGTCAAATTTGCCAGACGGCTCGCCAAGCAATCCAACTCTTGGATCGCCCTTTTCGTAGCGCTCCTTAAGTAGTCGCTGTGTCGATTTCCGTTTGTTTCTTTTCTTTCTGAGTGAGTCATCATGATCAGAATCATCATCGTCACGTTGATCTGCTCCACATTTGGCACAAGAGCATATGTCAAAGAACTGATGACCATCTTCGTCTTTGAATTGATAGATGGGTAATCCATCGGATCTAAAAGAAAGGATGGGCGCATCGAGGCCGAATCCTTTATCTTCAATCATGTTTATCTCCGAGGTGAAGATGTGGGACGTGCCGGAAGAGGAGTCTTCTCTGTTGAACATAATTTCCACCGCACCGTCCTTTTTTCTTATAAAGGAAGATTTTACAGAGTGAATCGGCTGATTATCACTCCGCATCTTCTCATAGTGCGTGCCCCATGAATCAGGAAGAAGTTTAATAAGCTCATCTTTTGGCAGTTGTTTTGGGACATGAACACACGAGGAGCCCGCACGTGCATCTATCTCCAGGTAGAGGGCTTCATCAGTGTCTTGAGGAAGAGATAAGTCGAAGGAGTGATTTTGAACCCGATAAGCCATTTGGTAATGGAGCGTAGCAGCATATGTTCCCGCGATTTGGGGTGCCCCGACAATCTGAAGCTGAACTTTAAGGTTGTTGTAGATGAGCGGATCACCAAGCCTCAGGTTGAAGTTTGGAAGTAGCGTTATAAATACAGTGCCAACATTCAGGGTAGTCTGAATAGTTGCAATGCATGCATGGCCGTATTGCTGAAACCTTGTGTCCAGTAGAGCTAATCTAGCAACTATCGGGAGGCCTTTCCGAGCGTGCAAAGTCAGAGCCATTCTAACTACTCCAAAATGGATATGTGAATAACCATGGGCTCTCCATTGCCCTGACAGTGCCTCATCCAGTCGTATAAGGAAGATCTGTTCTGCTTCCATAGCAGGGATGGGTACTTGTTCTAGCCTTGAGGCTAAGACGAGTTCCTTTGCAGTTAGTGACTTGCTGAAAGTGAGAGCTTGCCTGAAGACTCGAGAAACGGGATGGTGCTTCTTCGTGAAGGTCTTGTACGGATTTAACAAGGGAAGGTCAGTTACCGGGATTCGACTATCTTCAGAGAGGTAATCGACCTTATAGAGCGGATCAGACTTCTTTGATGCAGAAGGTGAACTAAAGGAATTACGAGGATAAGAGAAGGAAGAGGAACGGGTAACATGATTTGGATTTGCCATAGATGTAAGAGTCCTTACTTCTTATGAATCCCCTCTGGTGCTTAGGTGACTTGCTATCATACCGAATGATACAACCGTCGCTAATTCTTGTGATAACTTGAGCATATACCCACAACCACACTCCTTAGCAGCCTCTAGGGCCACAACTCCCAATCACAACAAGAATTCGCCACAGGTTCTGGTTTAAGGTTTTTGATGTGGAGGATCCCTTGGAATGGGCAGCCACAAAGCATACTTTATATCATCAACCAAATGCAAGCCAGCATGAACAAATCATGCCAATACCATTATGAACATATCATAAACACCTTCGGATCATCAGGAGAAATAAGTGGAAGTTTTTTAAGCTTCCATGACAACCAGCTCTGATACCAAGATTGCAACTCACAGAGAGAGGTACAACCACACAGGAGGGATACGATATTGCGGAAGAACAGGAGAATAAGAACACAAGAAGATATTAGAACACAAGCAGAACACTCAAACTTTATTACTTAGAAATACTGGCCAAGACTGAGATGCCTCAAATCATTACAACTGACTCATACTTATAGTAGTCCTCGAGGGGACAACTTACGTCACACACAACCTTATCATCAGTGATAAGATTCCTTTCTTCCGCCACAAGTTATTCCTTTCTTGACTTCTGCGACACGCCAAAATAACTTTATGTCTTATCGTACAAGATAAGATTCCTTACTTGACTTCTACGACACTCAACAGATGATATATATCTTATCGTACGGGATAATATTCCTTCTACTTTACACGTCACACTTTAAGACAAACATATTACACACCACGCATATTATTACTGGAAGTAACAAATATGCTTTCATCCTTTGTTTGGGTGTGAGGTGCATGCACGATGGCTAAGGGTCTTGCCCTAATTCGGGTGGAGACGAGGGGCGAATTGAATTTTTGAGGTCTCAGCGGCTGATGGAGGTCATGGTATGCTGCCCATGGAATGCAAAGCAAATGCGTGGTGGCCAAGCTAGGGTAGCTTTTTCCAGTGTCAAAGGCTGCAAGAGGCAAAATCGAACACATGGTTGCCGTTACGAAGGACAAACAATGCGAATCATGCGCGTCCGTCAATTCGGGCGTATATGTGGCATGTACAATCACACTACAACATCAATAGGAGGATGCGAAACATAGGCTAGAAGGTTGCCCGATATCAATCTGACTGCTACGTGCGGGCAGAAACGTTGTGTCGGATCATTATTACCTGCTTGGGGTTTTGAGTTTGTCAAGAAGTGATAGGAAATGGAGATTGTGAGGGAGATTCCAGAAGAATTTCCTGGTCAACCAAAGGCTTTGGATTCCAACATCATCAAACATGTCTCACCACATACAATGCATAATATTTAAGCCCCGAGTAGGGGCACTGCAATAACTACAAAACACAAACGGAATTGCGAGAAATAAATGTGCCAAATAAAGATAATGGACACCACATTAAGGGCGTTGCTCGTTGATCCAGTTCGTCTGGAGTAAACTTGCAAAGTATTGGTCTCTGCCTCGCTATCGCGAGTGTCGACTCCCTTCACAACAGACTCCCATATATAGGACCTTGGGGATTGGAGTTGAGATCTTGCTTTCTATACATACCCCGACTCTACCTGCTTTAGGGCACATTGTATCTACTGTTAGAAGTTTTCCAATGGGTTTCACCATAACCTTGACTATTTCAAGATGGAAGTACTGTGTTTGGATTCCTTGAAGGTAAATCCAAGTAGGAATAATCAAGGAATTTGCATCCATTCATGTGATTATTTGGAAAATCGTAAGAGGAATTTTTGGACATGTAAGTAGTCTTTAATCCAGATCTTCTTGCTAGGAGAATTGAAGTATAAGATGCTTACTATCCAAGGAGGCAATGAAGTAGCCCCTTTTGAAATTAAAGTTTTGGTGAGAAAATTACCGCTAGGAGTTCCCTAGGTTTTCTGGCAAGGAAAAGAGAAAGAAAAGGAGAAGAATGAGGGAAATGCAAGGAGCAGGCTAGTAATTAATGCAAAAATGAAATGCGAAAAGTAGAAGACATTATTAAAAGATGATGTCGCACTAGGGTTCAACTCTCCTGGTCAGCAGCATCTCCCGCCTTGAACAAATTCCCCATCTGCCCACGTCAGCCTCGCTCTGGTGGTGTTTGACACCGACGTCATTCTTCATAACAATACCACATGCTATGAAAAGTTTCGTCCTCAAGGTAAAGCTTCTGAAACTTTAAGCATAAATCAAGGTGCAATCTTTGATGCATCGTCAAATGCAAGTATAGAAATCGACGAAAGTTGTTTTGATGTAAGCAAAATTGAGAAGGTTTAATTTTCAAACTCATTTTGTCGTGCTATTAAAAACGTTGGCTAATATTTTCGAAACATTAGACAAAACTAATTAGGATTATAACAATATAATTCTAAGCAACTGATTCAACTATTCCATTAGCGAATTCACACAACAATTTGCAGATGAAGATTGAACAAAATGTGAGAATAACGTAAAAGGGTATATAATGATTCTCATGCAAGCTTTAATGAGGATCACTTAATTTCTTTGCATAAAAATAAAGTAACCAAAATTATGAAAATACCTCACTTGAGAGTGATGCAACCTGCGTCGTATCATTTTTCTTCTTTTATTTCACGCATTTTTATTTTGGTATTTGTACCGCATTTATTAGCGCACCTGTGTTTTATTTCGCGCACTTGTTACAGCTTATTGGGGCGATCGTCCAATAAGTCCTTGAATAAAAAGATCTGTCAAATTAGGAGACATTAATTAAGGCACGTAAACTCAAAAACATCTACAATAACAAGAATATTTTATATTAATAGAAATGAGATTTTAAGGAAATTATCTTCCCATCTCCTTTGGAATTATTTTAAAAATAGAAAAGATTAAAAAAAAGAGAGATCATTTTCTTTTATTAAAATCCTTTTATAACAGGATTGTTATTAATGACCAAAAAGAGAGAAATTCCCTTTGTAAAACCAACCACCGTTAATACCTATTGAAACCATTATTTCTGTTGGGAACAGTGTCCTCAATGCTCTTGATTTGAAGAAGCCCTCGCAATATAAATGAACACATTTGTATTCGATGCATGTGCTTTCTTGTCAAGATGATTTTAGGTATATGAAAGTACAAGCTCAAAATAAGGCTAGACTTAGTGTCATCAGACATAGTTTTGTCAATGTAATCCCTCATTGTGCAAGACACTATATCGACCTAAGATCTAGACTATATTGGACTTGTACTTACTCTCTAAAAGAAATGCAAGCAAAGTCTGGAAGTCAAGCAAAAGAAAAGAAGGCTAGTTGACATCAACAGAAACAGACTAAGTTGGAATTCGACTGAACATATAGTCGAATGCCTAGATGGTCTAGCTGATCGTGCTGAAGCATGCAGACCTCAATAAAAAGCAAGGATTCACTCTAGGCTACGATTCAACTAAACGAATGTGCATAAGTTTCAAGAAGAATCGTATGAAAGAAGATTGAGAAAGGTCCAAGTATAAAGGTCTATCAAGTGAGCTGAAGCAAATTATTTGAGTTGAGAAGATCAGAATCTCTCTAAGGAAAATATCATCTTAGTAAGTTTAAATATCGTCGTGTGAAGGTCTCGATATCGTCTTGAAAACCTTGAGCTCCAAGACGATATCGTCTTGTAAACTCACAGCATCACTCATATCGTCTTGTCTAAGAAGAAGATCTATATCTAAATATCGTCTTGGTAAAATACTTTCCAAGACGATATCGTCTTGACAAGGTTCATATACCTTCATATCGTTTTAGAAGTACACGATATATCTTAAAGCAGTTATATGAAGGAAGAAATTGACTAAGACAATTATCGTCGAGGTCACTTGAAATGTCGTCGAGGAACCAAGACGACATTTCATGAATAACAAGACGATTCGTCTAGAAGAGCTCAAATATCGCCTTAAAGATTATAAAGAGTTGTCTAGTCGATTCGTGTAGAAGATTCGATTAGAAGGAACAAGAGGTGAAATATCACCTTGAAAACTATGAAGATATATCAAGTCGAATCGTGTAGATGATTCGACTAGAAGGCACAAGCAGTCAAATATCGTCTTGAAGACTATGAAGAGACATCAAGTCGATTCGTGTAGAAGAATCGACTAGAAGGCTGAAGCAATGAAATATTGTCTTGTGGAAGAGACAACAAGACGATTTGTGTAGACGATTCGACCAGAAGATTATACTATGAAATATCTTCTTGAAGACGGTCAAAGACATCAAGACGATTTGTGCAGAAGAATTGAACTAAAGCTATACACAGTGCACAAATTCGTCCAGAAGAAGTAAATTCGATTAGACATTTAGTCGAATGGCGGAAAGGCCTGAATTCAAATTAAAGCGTGATTTTGGCATCACATCATTTATTGTCGCCCCAGATTGAGCCAATGAAAGCTGAGCTTTAGCGAAAAAATGAGAACTGACATAAAGGACATATGAGGAAGAGACCGTTATCAAGGGTCCTTATAAAAGGGTTGAGATGATTTCAGCAAACCCTAATCTTCAGATTGGAAATCATTTTTCTTTATTATTTCTGAAAGAAGAGCTCGCAGCCGTCAAGAGTCATACTCTCTTACAGAGCTCAAGAGAAAGAAGAAATACATTCAAGCCGATCAATACTTTCTTCTGAAGAAAAGATTCAATCTTCTTGCCGATTTTGATATTCAACATTCATTGCAAGAAGATCTGTGAAGAAGCCGTTTCCGCTAAAGGCTTCAAGAAGACTCCAGATTTACAAGAGAAATTTTTCTGAGTCTTTTCTGAGTCTATGTTCTGTTTGTAAGAATATTGTTTTACATATTCATTTGTATGAGCTGTAGGATATTTCAGATCTGAGTTGTAGGATTCTTGCTGGGGATCTGAGGTAGGGGACTTTGCATAGTTCCTGAGGTAAGATTCAGTCATGAATCTGAGCTGTAGGATCTATGGAGTGGATCCGAGGCAGGGAATATGGAGTTATTCCTGAGTTGTAGGAGTCAAGGACTCTGAGTTGTAAGATCTGATTGATCCGAGTTTTGGAGAAGTTAACCGAGTCTAACACACTGCTAGATAGACGAAGGGGGACAGTGGAGTACCCAGAGACACGTCTTGGGGAACCACTATAAATAGTCTATGTTTATTCTGTGGTTGGTGTGTGATTGTTGCACTTAGATTTATTATTCCGCAAAGTTTTTAAAATAGCCGACATCACCTATTCACCTCCCCCTAGGTGAAGACACCCCTGGATTTTCAATTTTCTTTAATTATTTCTATTCTTTGCATTAAAAGCAAACGGACCTCCTCCTTCCCCTGGTAGCTTGGTAAAATCGAAAAGGAAATAGAGGCTTCTCTGTTCTTTTTCGGAAAAGCCAGCCCCTTCTCTTTCGCGCATGTCGCTGCAGATGACGACTAACCACGCCTTTGCTTGGGCTCGAACTGCCAGTCACCGTCTCCTAGGGTTCCGACGACTCCTCTACCAGCCGCCGACCTGCTCGACGAAATCTGGGTGTTGTTCCCTATTCTAAACGACGTCTAGTCTGCTGTTTCTCCTTCAGTTCGCTGTCACGCTACACTCCAGCCCTCCTCCCCCTGTAGGCCTCCAGACTACTTTTCCTGAGCCACTGTCGATATTCAACTCAGCCACCCCTGACCTATGTACTATTCCTTGTGGATCCTCCAGTTGTTTGTGAAGGGCCTAAGGTATACCTCGAAACTTGTCTTCTTGCTCATTTCATGTTAGTAGTATTTTATGCTTTTATTTATTTGGGTCTTTAAATATCAGAGCTCGCTTGCCCTAATTAACATAATTCTATTTGTCGTCAATTTGAAAAGCACCATTGTTCATCTTTTGTTCACGTGCTTGTGGAAGAGTTATTTCATATTGTTAATTGCGCTCGATTGCTAGGCTCATATGTGCGTTCACAAAACTGAAATTGATTGCCGCTTGAAATTTACTCGAGAACGTCAGGCTTGCGCCCTACATTTTTAAAAAGAACTCCAATTTATTAATTTAAAATTTTATCAGGAGTTTCAGATTACATCAGTTTCGTATCAGAGATAGGTTTGAATTCACTCCCATCGTGAATCAGACGATCCTTGATTTTCAATAATGTAAAAATAAAAACTTCGTTATTTTTAATTTTAAAAGTTTTAAAACAAATTTTTTGTAAGATCTTTATTTTAAGGAAATTATTTGCTCTTTTGAATTTTAAAAAAATTGTTTGAATTTCAAATTAAAAGAAAAATCATTAAAAAGTTTTATTATATAAAAAAAGATTACGCTTGTTCAATTGTAGAGAAAATATCCTTTATTTCTCTCATGAAAAATGATATATTGTAAGGTCTTTACAAAAAAGAAGTTTAAGAAAAATTAGAGTGGTTTAGAGATCTTTCCTTTCAAAAAAAATTTATGCAATTTTAAAAAAATATTTAAGTCTTTGAAAATTATTTTAAAATGGGGAATCACGTAGAGAATATCGTAGGTGTACAACCCGGTGTTCACCGACTCGCGGAGGAATCAATCACAGGTAATTCATGGGGTACTCGCAGACTCGCGGCGAGTACCTCACCAAGGCTGGGCGAGGCGAACCAGAGATTCGCGAGTAGCGAGAGGCGACATCATGAGTGTTTCGAAGACCGCTCTGGGGTGCATTTAGCCAGGGCGAGTCAGAGGAGGCCTCACAACGTTAGTCCGGCGAGGCGAGTGGGGGCTCGCCTCCACTCGCAAGAGGAGATCTCGCGAGCCCAACTCGCAGAGAGACTGGCGAGTGGCGCCCTCATGGGCCACTCGCCCAGCAGGGGCTGCAGGTGAATTTACCCTGATACCCCTGGTGGGCTGCCAATAGCCCTACAGAACAGCGGAGTTTAGCTGTCAGCAGACCAGTTGGGGGTGCGTATAGTAAAACCAAAAGGCGGAATCCCGCTATTAGCAGACTAGTCTAGAAAAGCTATATATAGACCTTGAAGGGCACCTTTGGAGAGGATTCCAGTTTCTTGGCTTCTTCCTCCCTAGGTTCTTTGGTTAGCTCCTCAGACTCTCCAAGGTGCCCA
This sequence comes from Dactylorhiza incarnata, assembly GCA_033032865.1. Classification (NCBI taxonomy): domain Eukaryota; kingdom Viridiplantae; phylum Streptophyta; class Magnoliopsida; order Asparagales; family Orchidaceae; genus Dactylorhiza; species Dactylorhiza incarnata. The sequence continues at coordinate 966,934 of JAWHQI010000240.1, read as the reverse complement.
GCTTCAGCTTTGGCTTGGGAGGGGAAACGCTCTAAGATCTTCCAGGTGTGTGGTGGGACCTCCATGCTATAGCCAAGGGTCTGTGTTAAGCTCTTAGTCTCCAGTCCGTTGCTTCCGCGGGATCAGTAGGTGCTACCTGCCCCTTCTAAGGGGTCCGATCTCCTCGTTGGGGCCAAGTCTTGGTTCCAACATTTTTGGTGCGGTGAGCGTCATTGATGGCCTCGGTTTTCGCCGGATGACGAGCAGTGACTGATGGCGTGATGTAGTTGGCCATCACCGAGTGGTACTCATTCTCGGTCAGCGAACAAGTAAAGAACGCATGGTCGCAGAATGTGAAGGCGCACTTGGCTCGACCCTCCGCATCACCATCACCACCCATATCTGCCAAAACAGAAAAGATTGCGAAAGCGAGAGCTCGCGAGAAAGAGAGAGAGGTCGATAAGGTTAAATGCGGTGGTTGACTATTGATGACAGGCTTATTTATAAGAAACTCAAGGCGACGGGGAGGAATTGAGGCGTCGGGGGTGCGGATAGCCGAATCCCGCTGTTACGCGCCTCGATACCCGAACCCGCCTACCCCCGGAGAACTCGCCGTGATGCAGCAGGGACAGTTCGCTGTCAGGTGAAGCGAGTCCTAGGTAAGCCGCGAGATAGGGGGGTTGAACAAAAGGGGTTGGCGAATGCGATAAAAGCAACAATAAAGAGCGAGCAATAATTAAAGAAAAATCCCGCTATTTCTCGGGAGGCATTCAAAGTAATATTATTGTTTACAGGATGCCGCGGAAAAAGAAAGTGATAATTAACAGGTTTCTGCGAGTTCGCCAGGCGAGTGCAAGGGGATCAAAAGCGGATCCACTGCCATCGACCTCGTCCTCGCACCCCCGATCTCGGCGGTACGCGCGGATAGTGATACGGGCGGACCGCACGGAGCTCGCGCAGCAGCAGCCGGATTTGGTCCTCCGCCCGCGTGAGGTGCACCCCGGGAGAGGTGTCCTTGTGGCAGGCGTCTGTCTGCAGCTCGGCGAGAACTCGGGCTAACTCATCTTCAATCGCGGCGAAGCGCTCCTCGCAGGTCGCTCTGTCCTCGCGCGCCCGGTTGCGCAGATCTTGCAGCATGTATCCTTGTTTCTCGAGCACATCGACGACTCGCCGCTTCAGGGTCCCGAGGGTCGCCGAGGAACTCTACGATCTTATCCGGCGAAGGCACGAGCGACATCTCCTCCTCTCCAATCTCCAGCTCGGTGGAGGACTCCGGGACACCTGCGAGAAAAGATTCAGTAAGCAGTGCGAGAGGTATTTTCTTGATTTGTAACTAACCAACCTGACAGGGCGGCGACCGCTTGACCGGGTCGCTGGCAGGAGGAGCTCGGTTGCCCCTAGAAGGCCTCCGAGTACTTTATCGTGACGGATTTCCCGAGGCCAGGAACGCGAGGGAGGTTGCTCGCAACCCGGACGTCGGCCGGAGGCGAGCTGTCGGGGTCTTGATGGCCCAGTAGGTTGAACCCGGGGACGGGGACTGTCTCGTCCGGTGGGGGCTGCGAGCCCGGAGGAGGCTGCAAGCCCGGAGGAGGTGGCGAATCCGGCGGGGGCGGAGAATCTGGAGGGGGCGACGAGCCCAACAGGGTGGCGCGCCTCCCAGGAGTCGTGAGGAGATTCTCTGTGAAGAACGAAAAAGCTCAGTGGGGGAATTCGCGAGAAAAGATAATGTTAGAATCTTACCCGGTCGCAGTGAAGGCGACAGGTCGAGAACTTCCACGTGGGTGGCTGAAGAGTTGTTTCCCCTGGGGGAAGGATGCCGAGTACCTTCCAGGGTCTCGCTCTCCTGGATTCCCTCCAGAGACGCGCTCTGAAGATCAGAAGGTTAGCACAGAAACGGGAGAGAAAAGGCATGTGAATCCGAGTACCTGTCCAGCGAGTGCGGGATCATCCAGCATGTCCCGAAGGGAGGACTGTGTTGTCCCAAAGCGTCTCCGCACCACTTGTGCTCGCTTCAGAACGGGGGGAGGTGGAGTTTGTCGGGCGCCCCAGGGGGCTAGTCGCTTGGTGACCGATTGCCCCCTCGCGCGGGACGATGCCAAGCGAGATGAGCTTCTTCCGAGAGAGGCATCATCAGCAAATGCAGTTGTGAGTAGTAAAGAAAAATGAAGGAAGAAAAGGGTCCCTCGACGCCCAGAGACGTTGGTATTTATAGCACTGGGGGTGGGACCCACCAAAGATTCGTGCCAGCTCATTCTCGTCCGGCGAACACAAAGGGTTGGATGTTTCTTCACGAGCTTAACATAATCTCGCGAAAAGCGGGGATTGTGTACAACCCGGTGTTCACCGACTCGCGAAGGAATCAATCACAGGTAATTCAAGGGGTACTCGCAGACTCGCGGCGAGTACCTCGCCAAGGCTGGGCGAGGCGAACCAGGGACTCGCGAGTAGCGAGAGGCGACAACATGAGTGTTTCGAAGACCGCTCTGGGTGCATTTAGCCAGGGCGAGTCAGAGGAGGTCTCGCAACGTTTGTCCAGCGAGGCGAGTGGGGGCTCGCCTCCACTCGCAAGAGGAGATCTCGCGAGTCCAACTCGCAGAGAGACTGGCGAGTGGCGCCCTCATGGGCCACTCGCCCAGCAGGGGCTCCAGGTGAATTTACCCTGATGCCCCTGGTGGGCTGCCAATAGCCCTCCAGAACAGCGGAGTTTGGCTGTCAGCAGACCAATTTGGGGTCCGTATAGTAAAACCAAAAGGCGGAATCCCGCTATTAGCAGACCAGACTAGAAAGGCTATATATAGACCTTGAAGGGCACCTTTGGAGAGAATTCCAGTTTCTTGTATACGTGCAAAAAAAAACCGGGCCCAGGGGGCCGGCCCGGAAAAAGCCCGGCGAGGCCCGGGCCCGCGCAAAGCCCGCCTGGGCCCGGGCCGGGCCGGGCCGGGCCGGGCCGGGCAAAGCCCGGTTTGGCACCCCAAGCTGCCATGGCAGCCATAAGGCCGGGCCGGGCCCGGCCTGGCCCTGGGGGCCTTGGCAGGCCCCCATTTGGAGGGAAAGCCCGAGCCCGGCCCGGCCCGGTTAAGGCTAGGGTCGGGCCCGGTTGGAAAAAAGCCCGGGCCCGGTAGGCCCGGTCTCGGCCCGGGCCCGCCCAGCTTCAGCTTTGGCAGCTTAGGGGGCCAAACCGGGATTTTCAAGAGCCCGGTAAACCGGGCTTTGCCCGGCCCGGCCCGGGCACCGGGCCGGGCATTTGGTTAGCTCCTCAGGCTCTCCAAGGTGCCCAGCTTCAGCTTTGGCTTGGGAAGGGAAGCGCTCTAAGATCTTCCGGGTGTGTGGTGGGACCTCCGTGCTGTAGCCAAGGGTCCGTGTTAAGCTCTTAGTCTCCGGTCTGTTGCTTCCGCGGGATCAGTAGGTGCTACCTGCCCCTTTAAGGGGTCCGATCTCCTCGTTGGGGTCAAGTCTTGGTTCCAACAGTAGGTGACTTTGACGAGCGTCTTAAAACTTTAATGAAAAGGGTTGAGATCCTCACCACGGACATAAAGCAGGACATGAATGAACTAAGCACCTGCACACAATCTTGAAATAACAATGCATGAACGTTATGTTTTACCTCCCTACTGCCCAACCTCGTATTATAGAGTGGAACCCAAACTTAGGACTACTTATAAACCCCTTTTAGTCTCACTTTTGTCCTCACTTTTATGGTCATAGATTCCTCGTGTCCTATCACTCTCACGGGTACCTTAGCCTCATTTATGTCCACCGTAGCACTTTCGTTGGCCGAAGAGTTCCTTCCTGAGCCTCAACACCAAGAAGGAGAGCTTCGTCCTACTTGTCCTATTATTCCTACAGTTATCGAGTCTCCACTTATCCCCGTTATATCACAACCCTTAGCCACCGAGTTCCTCCCTGAGCCCCAGCTCCAAGAAGAAGAATGTGCTGGCGACGTGTCATTCACCATAGATGACACAAATTCGATCTCGGTATTTCTCGAGTCCATCTAGTTTACTACAGCTGCCTACCCCTGAGCCCGCAGACATTTTGTTTGATGATCACTTGCCACTCACACTAGAGTCATCACCTTGTATTGACTTTGTATTTGGTGAACACACTCTTAGTCCACTTCATTATCTTCTAAGTCTAGGCTTGCACACTAAATTTCCCGTTACATTATCTATCTGTTTAGGTGGATTCATGTTAGGAGGTTACTAAAGATACCTATAATTTTCACTCCTCATAGAGACATGCGCTTTAAAGGATTTCTCTGGAAAAATTTAAATGGTAAATTTGAGATTATATTTAAATTTTGTAGCATTAGTCAAATTCTATTAGGTGATATATTTGGGATAGTTGATATTGGTCTAGTAGACGCCCGTAGGTGTCTGACAAGAGAGTGTTTGATGCGACATGATTTAATGATTCCACAGGTCGAGCCTACTTGCCTCCTATCTTGCTTCTTTGATCCCCACTTTCCTCTACTTTGTGATATTTAAATTTTGTAGTGAAGATACTCGCGAGCGGACTGATGGTGGCGGTGACATCTTGTGCTCTGTTTTCTGCATGCTTCTTGAGTTGTTTTCGGACCTCTAGAGATTGGAGAAGTTGCTCAATCTCCTTCACATAGTTTATGGTGCCTCCGAGGATGGACGCTTGATTGCCCTGAACATTAGAGTTTAGAAACTCCGGTTATGGACACACACACACACACACATAGACGAAAAAAAGAACCTTTTGGGCGTAAGAGCGAGGCATGAGTGAGCGGAGCATTGCAAGGTAGTCATTCATTTGCTTGCGCCGGTTGGGGGGCTTCGAGTTCGTGAGCAGCGAGAACGAAGAGGGAGCAGCGAGCAGGAAGAGGCAAACACAGATGACCTAGACGTCGCGTGAGAAGAGGAGCGCAGGTTTGCGAGGGAAAAAATGGCACACCGAAAAGTATCATGGGAGGGGTTGTGGGTATATAGGATTCAAAATAAAGTAAGATGGACGGTGTTTAAAGAAGAGGATGTTAAATGGATGGTAAAGATTAGATGTAGCGGCATTTGAGAGACAAAATGGGCTCAAATGTATTTCTTTTTATATTAGTATAGAGGATTCAAATTAAAGTAGGATGGAGGGCCTAGATTAAAGAAGAGGATGTTGGATGGTGAAGATTAGATGTAGGGGGCATTTGAGAGACAAAATGGGCTCAAATGTATTTCTTCTTATATTAGTATAGATATATACATACATATACATACATATACATACATATACGTACATATACATACATATACATACATATACATACATATACATACATATACATACATATACATACATATACATACATATACATACATAGGGCCATTTACCGGGCCCTCCCCTCTAACTTTGCTAAATTACTGAGAGCACCCCTCTAAGTTTTGAAATTACAAAAACCTCCCCTTAAGTTTTCATTTCATTACAAAAACCTCCCCTGAAGTTTTCATTTCATAACATCCATGCACAAAAATACCCCCCTCGGTGAACAGTGTCCAGGGGGTATTTTTGTTCATGGATGCAATGCAATGAAAACTTAAGGGGAGGTTTTTGTAATGCAATGAAAACTTAAGGGGAGGTTTTTGTAATTTTGAAACTAAGAGGGGTGCACTCAGTAATTATGCTAACTTACAGGGGAGATTTGGGTAATTATTTCTATATACATATACATACGTAGATATCAACGTTTTAAATGTCGGATGTCGGGTGCATATCGGATTGAGTTTTTAAATGTCGGATGGCGGAGACATGTCGGAGACATTTGAAAATGTTGGGTTTTAAAACTACAATATATAAATATTACTATTATGTACAAAACAATGAGAAATAACAAGCAACTAAAATCGAACGAGAAATTCAAAACAGTGCAACACAACTACCCAACTACACAAGTGCCAACATGGAAAATACTATGATAATACTATCAATCTGTCAATGTATGTATTTGTGCTGCACTAGCAATAAATATAAACCTTCATAAATAACATGCAAATCAGTCAAGGCATGTTATAAACTAATAAATTATAATACTACCAATCAGTCAAGGCATGTTATAATACTATGACATACCTTGATTAAAACATCAGTCAGGTTGTAGTTGTGTTGCACTAGCACCACTTAGGAGGAACCATGGAAAATACTCCAATTTATGCAAAAACTCAGTTCATACCAAAAACAATAGAGGAGGTCCGGCGGAAAAACCTCTACGAAAACAGCATAGGCAATATAGGAACAGAGGAACTCGTCGTCGTCCTCCTAGTCCTACAACAAGATAGGAATAAAGGGAAGAAATCTGATGATGGGAGAAAGGAGGGGAAGAATGCGTACAGGAGGAATAAGGGGAAGAATGCTTACGGGTTCTGTCCAGGTTTCTGGAGGTTCACCGAGGGGATGATGGCTTGTAGGACTTCCAGACGCTCGACGGGGGAGGAGAAAGCGCTCGATCGGCTGGAAAATGGAGGAGAAAGCGCTCGACGGGGGCGCAGAAAGCTGCAGAGTTCTCGCAAAGGGCTCGAAGAGGAAGGATGGGGAAGGAGAAAGCGGCAGAGGACTCGCAGACGGCTCAGCGAGGGAGGAGAAGGCAGCAGAGGGCTCGCGCTCAACGGGATCGCAGACGGCTCACGCTCAGCGGGATCGCAGACGAGGGAGGAGGAGGCGGCAGAGGGCTCGCTCGTCGGCGCTCAGCGAGGGAGGAGGCGGCAGAGGGCTCGCTCGTCGGCGCTCAGCGATGGAGGAGGAGGCAGCAGAGGGCTCTCACTCAGCGGGATCGCAGACGGCTCGCGCTCAGCGAGAGAAATTTTAGGTCGTGACTCAGTGAAGGAATCTGCGATTTAAGTCAGCCCTAAAGCCGCGCTAACAACATAGCGCCCGATATTTGGTTTTCTCGGAACGGACGAAAAGTCGGAAATTGCGCTTCTTATCGCCCGATTTAATTCAAAACGATTTTTTTAATTAATTTGAAAAAATAGATCGTTTTTCGTTCAAAACAGGCATGTCGGACATGTCGTCCGACATTTAAAACATTGATAGATATACATACATACATACATATACATACATATATATATATGCACGTGTATATATGCCATTTTTTGTAAAAGTGGGAGATTAAAACATGAAAAAAATTTCATATTGAACAAGTAGAAACACTACCAATTTAAAACATCTAGTCATCAAATTCATAATAAATAAATAAAATAATCAAATTTAAATCAAAATTTTCATTCTTCAAGCAATAAAAGGAAACTTAAATATATGACACATTCATTTTGTTACTATAATAAACAAACACCACAAGGTTGCATTTATGAGTCACATTTTTTTTCTTTTCTAAAAGACATGAAGAAGTCTTTGTACTTTAGAAAAGCAGACTCATATCCAAGCGTATTTGCAGATTGGAGTAGCAGTTGTATCCATCGGTATCAAGTACATATCGGTATTGGAAACGTACCTGGTACAAGTACATGGCCCTCAAGGAAGTATCGGTGTTTCATTCAAGTGTTTGGCATCAAAGTATAAGCATTAGTTCTTGTGATAGGTAAATGGTAGGGGTTGGCTTTGGATTAGGAAAGGGGTGAGGCTTTGGCTGACTGGAAAGGGGGATAATTGATGGATTTGGCGGAGCTTGCCGGACTCTGTATGTTTATGTGCTGAGGATTAAGTTTAGGTTTGATGTATGGGGAATATATATGGCTCGGTTTGGTTTTAGGGTCGAGGATACAAGGATCATGAGTTAGTTTTAAGGGTGAGGATGCAGAGACCGGGAGTGGTTTTTTCGAAGTAGGGTGAAATGGTAGTTGACTGGAAGAGAACTAGAGAGGGATGCAAATGGCATGGTGGTTCGGAAAGGGCTTATAGTGGGGTTTCAGGTTCTAGAGTGGGGAGGGGATGACTTCAGGCAGGGACATTGGGTTTTCAGAGCATGTTAGGCTCGGTCGAAACTGAGTGATCCTCGCTCACTATTGGACTTAAAAGACAGGATCACCGTTGATGGAGCGCTGGAGGTCGTCGATGGATCATAAGGGAAGAACGAGGGAGGGAAGCTCATGGAGGGGCATTGGCAATAGTTTAAATGGGGTGCTGGCACTACCTTCCGAGAGCAAACAAAGGATTCTCGTTCTCGAAAAGTTTTGGTCTCGAACATTCTCTATCGTGGATGAGGGGGCAGCTATGCTTGAGGAGGGGCTCCACATCAAGGACTCGGGGACAGCTAGGCTTGAGAAGGGGCTCGACATCAAAGACTCGAGGGTTGTGCTGGGGACGGAAGCGTCGGTGGACCGTGCGGCTCAATCGCAAACAATGATTGAAACGATGTGTCGTGAGGCTCGATCGTGGAGGGCTATTGAAACAATGAGGCAAGGAGCAACATGGATGGTCGCTTGTAGCCAATGACGGTGTGGAGCGTGTTTTGGGCAGAACAGCATCAAACAGATCAGGGGAAAATGTTGGGAGCGGGCTTGGATGCCAATTAGGGTTGAAATTGAACCTTATTTGGCCGGGAGATCGGACTAATTGATAACTTCCGCTATCGTCAAACAAAAATACGTAGATTGATGCAAAAGAAGATGCAAGATCTCGGAACGTGCTCAACATAATCTCTTGAGGGCAATGATCCCTCTTAAGAGTCTTCTCTCGTGAGAGAGCCTATAGCCTAATGATCCAAGATAAAGAAAATAGCTCTCCCCAGCTCCCTTACATACGAAGGAGTGGGCATACGTGAAATGACAAAAATACCACCAGGGCTACATAGATTTACAGGTATAGGCCCGGGGAGTCATCTTCGTATCATCCGCCGCCATTTTAAAATTTAATCTAACGTGGCACGGCATCCGATATTCACAATGTTGGGGAAACTTTACCAAACCAAGGTTTCGTTTGGGGCGGCTTATTTGCTCCGGTGAGTTGGGTCAAAAACGTCATTATCATAGATTGTATGTTCGGCAAGACAATGGGTATGACCGCTACCAAGAACATAAACTAGTTTTGAGCATAAAATGCATGAATTTTTGTAGGTGAGGTCGGGCGTTCACGAACGACGGTTCATGACCACCGCGCTAAACGAAGCCCAAGACTGCCAATACACGAGAACACCACTGGAATCCAAAACCAGATCACAGCCCCGGTCGAAACAACCGAGCACCTGCGCCATTTTTTTCTTCACACATCCCTTTAATATTCCTTTGCTTTCTCTCACAGAATTGATGCTGGCTTCATCTTCTCCATTCAGTTCATTAATATCTCTTTTCTGGACTTTAATTCTCAGGTATGGCAACTGGAATGGGATACAAGCGGCATGACATTGGCGTCAACCGGAGCTGACGGCACGGTTCGGCTGTGGCAATCTAACCTAAACGGCGTCTGGCATGAGCATGCTACTCTTGATTGCGGCGGAGGGAAACAATGAAGCGAAATTAATTAGCTATTTTCCGTACCCAGGGGGAGTACAGTGCACCCTCTGCACTTTACAGTAAAGTACGGGCATCCAACGGTCCGCGTTGGATGCCCGCACACATCGCAAAGCGAGCTGAGATGTGCTCGCTTTGTGGATGACCACACTTTACTCCCCCAGAGTCCCTATTTTCCCGACTTTGAAGAATTTTAGAGTATTTATTAGCCCATAGTACTTGATGTTGTAGGAAAGTGTTGATTTTGATCATTAGCAAGTTGTGTCAGTGATATGAATCATTTTCAAATGTTTTTTTCTTGCAGCCTATAGTACTTGGTTTAAACTTATATCATGTTCAGGGTTTACCGTTAAGTGTTGGACATAATAATTATAGATTAGTTGATAATGTTGGCATTTTGTTAGAACAGTCAGTGGCTCTGGCTCTAGATTAGGAGTAGTACAAAAATTTATTAAGCTTGAAAATTGGAATTGCTTATAATCAATAAAGGGCCTGTTCGTTTGGACGAAATTAAATTTTTGGAATTATTATTATTGGTGAATAGAAATTCAATTCTAATGTTCGGCGCAACGAAATTTACACGGATATTCGCTTTTATGTGAAAACTCATGGTTTTGACTTTGAACTAAAAAATCAAATCGCCCATGGATTTTTCGCATAAATGAGTGTTTTTGCCCAAGCGTACATTTTCTTGTCGGGCGTGTTTTTTTCGGTATGGCGCGTGTTTTTCGGCCCGGCGTGTGTTTTTTGGCCGGACGTTCGTTTATCGCTTGGGGGGCGGGTTCGTCCGGGAGCTCGATTTTTTGCTCGGGCGCGCGTTATTTACCTGGGCATGTGTTTTTCGCCCGGGCTGGCATTTTTTGGCAGGACGGGTGTCTTTCGGTCTGCCGGGCATTTTTCGCCCGAGTGTTCATTTTTTGCACGTGCACGCGTTTTTCTTCCGAGAGCGCGTTTTCCGATCGGGCGCGTGTTTTTTGACCAGGGTACATTTTTTTTGGCACGCACAAACATTTTTTGCTTAGACGCGGGTTTTTCGCCCGGGTGCGTGTTTTTCAGCTAGACACATTTTTTCGTCCAGGGGTAGGTTTTTTGCCCGGGCGCGCATTTTTCCATCGGCCTGGGCGTTTTTCGCCTGAGCGCACATTTTTCACCCTGGCGTGCGCTTTTCGCATGGGAGAGCGTTTTTCAGTCGATCGTTCGTTTTTCGACCGTGGCGCGCGTTTTTTTACCTAACGCGCGTTATTCTCCTTGGCGCACGCTTTTCGCCCGGGCGCGCATTTTTTGCCCGGGCGCACATTTTCTTCATGGGCGCGCGTTTTTCACTCGGGCGCCCGTTTTTCACCCGGGAGCGCGTTTTTTCGTCTGGGCGTGAGTTTTTTTCTCCCGGACGCGCATTTTTGTCCCTGGCGCGTGTTTTTCGTTAAGGCGTGTGTTTTTCGTCAGACGCACATTTTTCGCCTAAAGAGCATTTTTTCGTGCGGGAACACGTTTTTTCGGGCGCGCTTTTTTGCCGGGGCATGGGATTTTCGCCCGTGCTCACATTTTTCGCCAGACCTTTGTTTATTTCAGCCCTGGCGCTTAGTTTTTGCGTGGGCGTGCATTTTTTGCCCCACCGCATATTTTTTCCCGGGCCGCAAACACACCTAAGCTGCAAATCACGCGTTCCAGGGAAAAGCGCGCGCAAATGAAAAAATGCGCGTCCGGGCAAAAAGTGTGCTTCCATGCTAAAAAATGCACTCCCGACTGAAAACTCGCGATAGGGCGAAAAACACGGTCCTTGGCCAAAAAACGCACATCTTGGCGAAAAACGCGCGGCCTAGAGAAAAATGCACTACCAGGCAAAAAACACGCACCTGGACGAAACTACCGTGCTTGGGCGAAAAATGCGCGTCTTAAAACATATTATGCAATCTAATGCATTTGGCGCTGACACATATTTTGGGTTTTATAAAATTATTGTATAATGTCAATTTTAATATCAATTCTATCATTTAAGCGAACAAATTTTGTGCCTCAATTCTAATTCTGTTGACTGAATTCAATCTTACAACCAAACAACATAATTGGAATTCTGTACAAAACAAATTCATGTAAATATTGGTTTTCGTCGAAAAGTCAACTCTAAAAAGTTAATTCCATTCAGACGAACGGACCTTAAATGGTATTCTATTTTAAGTAAAAGTTCAAGCATCATATTGTAGAAATAGGGGCTCTCCCCAGACTTCTTTCTCCTATTAGGTTGTCTCCTCTTAGGATATTACAAGGCTTTGTCAAACTTTTATTGTCTCACTTTATTCAATTGCTACTCTTATGATTGAAGATCGAAAGCAACGAAGAAAGAACAAGAAATCAACACAGAGAGCACACAGATATACGTGGTTCGACAACATTGCCTACATCCACGGCCGCACTAGGGTTTCACACTATATTGTTTCAGCTACATAAGCGAGATGCAAGGAAGCTCTTTAATACTTGAATTCTAGGGCTATCGTAATAATGAAATTACATAAATATCTCTGTCCAAAAAATATTTCGGGGGCGCTGCCCCCAAACCCAGTGAATCCATGAAAAATAGCGGATGAATCGCTAGTACGATCAGACTCCACATCTCCAACAGCTACTAAAGCCCGTCTTTGTCGAGGAATCACTCTCAACATAACATGATATATGTTGTAATGAAGATCACTTTCATGGAATTAGTGGAGCTCATGATGGTATGTCTTTTGGGGCTTCCCATAAGCTGCCGACCTTCGTCCCTTTTGAGTACACCATTCCTCGCTATGAGCTCCAAAATAGAGGAAAAAGGGGGGGGGGGGGGGGGGGGGGGGGGGGTGCAGTGCACTGCACCGTGCAGTGCACGCATCGAACGGTGCACTGCGCGAGATGCGAGTGCGCCGAGATTCGTGCACGCTTTAAGATGAGTGCGCTGTGATGTGCACGCATCTCGGCGCACTCATCTCACACTCGCACCGTTGGATCACACTGCACCGTGCAGTGCGATAGCTGCACTGCACCTCCCCCGAGTCCCAAAATAGAATTCATACCCCCAAGCTCCCTAAGCTATCCTGCCCTCTAACCCTTCTCCTTAAACATCAAAAAGTACTACTCGATGTCTTTAAATGACCGCCTACTCCCTCTGTATTATGTCACTCGCTAAAAAGTATTAAGCTTAAAATAATCTAAAAAAATGTATCGGTGTTGTTAGCAGAGAAGAGAACAATTAAGAATGTATTAAATATAGGAGTTCTAGAATAATCATGTATTAGAGTATAAATGGCGTGTACCCAAAAAGTTAATGAAGGAAGAAAACCTATTATTATGTTCACTACTTTAGTAATTGTTACGAATAGAACCGTGAATATCATTATGTGTGAATAGTGCCTCTTATATAATAAAGCTAATAATAAAGTTAACACTCCCCCCCTCAAGTTGTGCATGTTATATTCGTCGTGCACAACTTGTCGATGAAATCACAGAAAATATTCACTCCCAGACTCTTAGTAAGAATACCAGCTAGTTGTCCCTCTGAAGGAACGAAAGGAATACAGATGATCTTTTTCTCAATGTTCTCCTTGATGAAGTGTTTGTCCACTTCAATATATTTGGTCCGGTCATGCTGAACATGGTTGTTGGCGATACTGATTGCAACTTTGTTGTCACAGTACAGACGTATAGGACTTCCCCCCATGAAGTCCTAAATCATGCAATAGAGAACGTAACCACAATCCCTCACATATGGCATGTGTCGTCGCTCAAAATTCAGCCTCTACACTAGACCTTGAGGCGATTGATTGTTTTTACTTCTCCAAGTAACCAGGTTACCACCAACGAAAGAACTGTTGAAAATGTTGAAGTGGAAGTTTGTGGAGTTGGCGGTCTGGGGGGAGACCGCGCAGTCTGGTCTGACCGCACGGTCTTGCGGTCTCCTCTGGCGGTCTAACCTCTCTGGTCTAGCCGCGGGCTATTCGGCGTGACCGCCGTTCTTCTATCCAAGGGTGCCGAGGTGAGGCCGCGCGGTCTGGTGCTTGTGACCGCGTGGTGGGGGCAGTCCGGTCTGGTGGCTGTCCGGTTTCTTTGTGGTGCGCGCGGGCTAAGGTCCTCTTAGTCGCGCGGTCTCCGGTTTGTGTTCGCATAGCTGATCCTTCGGCGATCTGCTGGTATATGCGGTCACAGGTGTTTGGCCGACTTGGCAGGCTGTTGCCCTAGTCGGCCTGGTGTGTTCGCGGTCTCTGGAGGAGGTCGGGTGGCGAACACAGGTGGTGAGCGTCATGACCAGGCGAGTTGTCATGATCGCGCGGCTTCTGTTGAAATCGGCGAGCTCACTAAGCAAGAGGATCTTTTTGGTGATCGCGCGGGTTGACCAGTCTGGTCGCGCGGTCAAGGGTGGTGACTCTATCTCATATGGTGGTGACTGGATCAAGTCTCACGCCTATAAATAGGAGCCACTGTAGCAGCAAACATATAGCACCAAGTGTAAGCTGAGCTCGCGGTTCCTTCTTGCGGTCTTTTTTTGTGACCGGCCGGTTAGCTGATCGAACTTGTTTTGTGCATCTTCTGCGGATTGTGCGGGCAGCAGCGGTCATCTCCTCTTCTGAAGGTGTTCGGGCGTTCTCGCGGCTTGCAGTGCGGGTTGCTGGAGTTCGGGAGGATCAGTGGCAGATCGCGGGGTTCTCAGTTGGTGTTGTTCAAGTCGCAGGCAGGCAGTTCGGGCGGTCTTGTTCTCTAGCCGAGCGGACTGTCAGGTCGAGCGGTCAGGCGGTCTCGGTTGGCAGACCGCTGGTTTTTCCTTTCAGCTTGTTTTTCTCTTCTATTTTTTGTGTACTGGCGAAATCATGTCTCGCCATGTATACCTCGCCCTGTAATGAAGTTTTTTTTTCTAGCATCAATAAAGATTGTGTTTGCTTCATGTGCTTCTGGTTGTTGGCTTGAACTTTGAGTTATACTATTCCTGCTCACTCCTAGATCTACGGAAATTTTCACATGGTATCAGAGGGAGGTTGGAGTGGATAGAGCAGTGAATAACTCATAGTTGCCATCGCCTTTGTGAAGAAGGAACCAGTGGTAGAGCCATGGAAGCAAGAGATCTTGGAATTGAGATGCTCAACCCGACTAACTTTAAGAAGTGGAAGTCGTGTATGCAGAGTTATCTTCTAGGTGAGGACCTCTGGGAGGTGGTTGGAGGAGAGAGCACGGAGGAAGTTATCCTGATTGGGGACAGTGGTCATGAGGTGAGAAATTGGAGGCGGATTAATGTCAAGGCAGAGTTCGCTCTGAAAAGGGCAATATCACCTGACCTGTTTGATCACATTTTGGGGTGTGGATCAGCTGCTGAGATCTTGAGAGCCCTGGATGGGCTGTTTAACAAGAAGAATGTGGCTAGACTTCAATTCCTGGAGAATGAGCTGGCTAGGTCAGCTCAGGGTGATCTTTCTATTTCTACGTTCTTTCTGAAGATGAAGAACCTGTGCGCTGAGATTTCAGCATTGGATCCCGATGAGCCAATTTTTGAGGCGAAGCTGAAGAGACACATCATTTGTGGCTTGCAGAAGGAGGAAGGGTTGGGCAAATCAGCCATCTCTGTTGGAGCTGGAAAATCTGCTTGCGTCGCAGGAGAGTCTGGCAAGGCAGATGGCGGGGGTGTCCGTGTCTGAGGGAGATGGCGAGGTTCTCTTCACAGGAAAGAAGAAGAAGTGGTATAAGAAGAAGACTGCTGGAGGCAATGGGTCTTCAACTTCTGGACAGCAGGATAGGGGTTATCCTCCTAAGGCTGAAGGGAAGAAGAAGGGGGAAGGACCCAAGTGCTTCAGATGCGGGAAGCTTGGCCTCATAAGGAAGGATTGTCGGGTGAATCTTCAGCCGGGGCATGCTGCTGCAGGAAAGGAGGAAGCTGAGGCCATGCAGAATGATGGAGGATGGGGAGGAGCCTTCTCGGCTTCTGTTAGAGCTGCGGCTCCTATCAACTATCAGGAGGACTGGATCGTGGACTCGGGGTGTGGTCATCATCTCACCGGGGACAAGTCGAAGCTTACTTCAGCGCAGCCTTACTCAGGTAACGATGCCATAATAACTGCTGATAACACTGTGCATAGTGTCGAGAAGGTGGGGGTGGTTTCCTTGGGCAGTGATAGAGGGCCACTAACGTTGAAGAGTGTCTATCATGTGCCCGGAATGAGGAAAAACCTCATCTCCGTGACCAACGCTGTATACGATGGGTATCACGTTCTGTTCGGCCCAACAGAAGTGAGATTTCTTCGAAATGTTGAAGCGGTGAAGGCAGAGGTCGTTCATGTGGGGAGAAGGACAAAAGACTTGTTCGTCTTATCGATAAATTCTTATGTTGACAAGATGAGGACCAATGATAGTGCTGTCATATGGCACGAGAGGTTGGGGCATGTAGGGATGGACAAGCTGAAGGCTATGGCGGTGAAAGGTCTGGTCAAGGGCCTGCCTAGTCTATCTTCCTACGAAGATGGTCATATTTGCGCAGGATGTCAGTTCGGCAAGTCTCATCGACTACCGTTTGACAAGTCGCAGACAAGGAGTAGTGTGTCGTTGGAGTGCATCCACGGTGACTTGATGGGACCGACTACTACCCCAAGCCTCGGAGGCAGCAGGTATATGCTGGTGTTGATCGATGATTACACCAGATATGTCTGGGTTTATTTCCTGAAGGAGAAGGCGGAGGCGTTTGCCAAGTTTGTGGAGTTCAAGGAGCTTGTGGAGGGTCGGCTAAGTCTGCGGATAAAGAAGCTAAGGACTGACAACAGAGGGGAGTTCACCTCTGGTGAGTTCTCTAGTTTTTGCAGGAAGGCGGGCATCCGGAGGGAGCTTACTTGTGCGCATACTCCACAACAAAACGGAGTTGCAGAGCGGAAGATCCGTCATCTGACGGAGACCTGCAAGTGTTGGCTGCATGCCAAGAGTATCCCAAAGTCCTTCTGGGCGGAGGGAATGTCTTGTGCTGCCTACGTCATCAACAGGATGCCTCTTAGTCCCATCAACATGTTGACCCCGCATGGGATGATGTTCAAAGAAAAGCCAAGTGTGGCACACCTTCGGGTGTTTGGTTCCACCTGCTATGTGCACGTTCCAGATGCGCTTCGGACGAAGCTAGATGCGAAATCAAGGAAGCTGGTCTTCGTGGGATATGATGATCAGAAGAAGGGCTGGAAGTGCATGGACCCGGAGACGCGGAGATTTGTTGTATCTCGCGACGTCGTGTTCGACGAGGTGACATCCTACAAGGGAAGCTCTGGTGTTGAGCTACCAGAAAGCAGGGTGGAGGAGCCGAAGAAAGCTATGGAAAATCTTCAGGTGGAGCTTCCTGTGTTACCAGGTGGCCCATCAATATCTAGTTCTGAGGCGGAGGCTTCTAGATCAGGGAGCAGGGGGAGCAATGCTCCTAGTACGTCTGGAAGGGGAGCTAGGGAAGAAGCAGCTGAGGATGTTGCGAGTCAGGGGAAGGAGCTGAGGAGATCGAAGCGAACGATCATTGCCCCTGATCGCTATACAGGAGGAAACATGGTGAGCTTTGTCTCATGTTTCTTTGCTGGTCCCTTGGATGAGCGGGAACCAGTGAGCTTTGAGAAGGCCAAAGGCGTGGAACAGTGGGATTCAGCTATGCAGGAAGAGATGAGTGCTCTTGAGAAGAATGAGACTTGGTCTCTGGTGCCCAAGCCCAAGGGTATCACCCCTGTGACATGCAAGTGGGTCTATAAGCTCAAGAACAAGGCGGATGGTAGTATCGAGCAATACAAAGCTCGCCTTGTGGCTCGGGGATTCTCGCAGCAATACGGTGAAGACTATGAAGAGACATTCAGTCCGGTGGCAAAAATGACTTCAGTTCAGGTTGTGATTGTCTTGGCGGCGTTTTGGGGATGGGAGATTTGGCAGCTCGACGTAAAGAATGCCTTCTTGTACGGCGAGATTGACAAAGATATCTTCATGGTGCAGCCACCAGGATTCGTATCTGAAGATTTTCCGGACTATGTCTGTAAGTTGAAGAAGGCCCTGTATGGGTTGAAGCAAGCGCCGAGGGCGTGGTACGAGAAGATTGCAGAGTATCTCTTATTCTGTGGATTTGTTGCTTCAGACTTTGACTCGAGCTTGTTCGTCAAGAAGAGCGGGGAGCTTCAAGTCATCGTGCTGCTCTACGTCGACGATATGATCGTGACAGGGAATTCGAAGGAGGAGGTAGCAAAGCTTCGGGCAGAGCTATCTATCAGATTCGAGATGAAGGACTTGTGTGAGCTTCACCATTTCCTTGGAATCGAAGTGCAGAGGAAGGGAAGTGGAGTGCTGGTGTCCCAGGCTAGATATGCGGAGCAAATCGTGGAGCGATTCGGCATGAAGGAGGAAAAGTGCATCTCTACACCTCTGGAGAAGGCCATGAAACTTCGCAAGGATGAGGGGAGGATTCTGGAAGATCCGCTGGTGTTCCGGGCTCTGGTTGGGAGCTTGATCTATCTGACGATTACCAGGCTGGATATTGCGTATGCAGTTGGCAAGGTGAGCCGTTATATGGCGGAACAACGGATGCCTCATCTTCTAGCGGCCAAGAATATATTGAAGTATGTCAAGGCGACTTCGAATATGGGTCTCCTTTACAGGAGGGATGCGGTCTTCGAGGTGCATGGGTACATGGATGCTGATTACGGGGGAGATTCAGATGATCGGAAGTCGACGTCTGGATACGTCTTCATGGCGGGCCCCACGGCTATATCATGGTGCAGCAAGAAGCAGGATTTCGTGTCTGTCTCAACCACGGAAGCGGAATACAAGGCTTCGGCCTTGGTAGCTCAAGAAGCCATCTGGCTTAGGAGGTTGGTTGGAGACGTCCATAAGGAGGTTCGGGGTCCGACTCTGCTCCGCGGCGACAATGAGAGTGCTCTCAAACTGGTTACTAATCCAGTTTGTCACGCGAGAACCAAGAATATCGAGATCGAGCATCATTTCATTCGTGAGAAGGTGTTGGAGGGGTCTCTTTCGGTCGAGCATGTTCGGAGTCAGGACAATGTTGCTGACATATTCACAAAGGCGCTGGTGAAGGGGTCGTTTACTCGGCTAAGGAGCTTACTTGGACTGTTTTCAACTTCCCACTTCAAGGGGGAGTGTTGAAAATGTTGAAGTGGAAGTTTGTGGAGTTGGCGGTCTGGGGGGAGACCGCGCAGTCTGGTCTGACCGCACGGTCTTGCGGTCTCCTCTGGCAGTCTGACCTCTCTGGTCTAGCCGCGGGCTATTCGGCGTGACCGTCGTTCTTCTATCCAAGGGTGCAGAGGTGAGGCCGCGCGGTCTGGTGCTTGTAACTGCGTGGTGGGGGCAGTCCGGTCTGGTGGCTGTCCGGTTTCTTTGTGGTGCACGCGGGCTAAGGTCCTCTTAGTCGCGCGGTCTCCGGTTTGTGTTCGCATAGCTGATCCTTCGACGATCTGCTGGTATATGCGGTCACAGGTGTTTGGTCGACTTGGCAGGTTGTTGCCCTAGTCGGCCTGGTGTGTTCGCGGTCTCTGGAGGAGGTCGGGTGGCGAACACAGGTGGTGAGCGTCATGACCGGGCGAGTTGTCATGATCGCGCGGCTTCTGTTGAAATCGGCGAGCTCACTAAGCAGGAGGATCTTTTTGGTGATCGCGCGGGTTGACCAGTCTGGTCGCGCGGTCAAGGGTGGTGACTCTATCTCATATGGTGGTGACTGGATCAGGTCTCACACCTATAAATAGGAGCCACTGTAGCAGCAAACATATTGCACCAAGTGTAAGCTGAGCTCGCGGTTCCTTCTTGCGGTCTCTTTTTTGTGACCGGACGGTTAGCTGATCGAACTTGTTTTGTGCAGCTTCTGCGGATTGTGCGGGCAGCAGCGGTCATCTCCTCTTCTGAAGGTGTTCGGGCGGTCTCGCGGCTTGCAGTGCGGGTTGCTGAAGTTCGGGAGGATCAGTGGCAGATCGCGGGGTTCTCAGTTGGTGTTGTTCAAGTCGCAGGCAGGCAGTTCGGGTGGTCTTGTTCTCTAGCCGAGCGGACTGTCAGGTCGAGCGGTCAGGCGGTCTCGGTTGGCAGACCGCTGGTTTTTTCCTTTCAGCTTGTTTTTCTCTTCTGTTTTTTGTGTACTGGCGAAATCATGTCTCGCCATGTATACCTCGCCCTGTAATGAAGTTTTTTTTGCTAGCATCAATAAAGATTGTGTTTGCTTCATGTGCTTCTGGTTGTTGGCTTGAACTTTGAGTTATATTATTCCTGCTCACTCCTAGATCTACAGAAATTTTCACAAGAACAATACCCAGATGTAAAGTGTCTGTCTTCTATAGACCCTGCCAAATCTGCGTCAGTATACACCTCGATTTTCAATTCAGTATTAGGAGTGAAAAGGATTCCTCTACCTGGCGATGTCTTCAAGTACCTCAAGATCCTATGAGCCGCATGGAGATGTCTCGCCTTTGGGGAATGCATATTGTACAACCCCGATATTCGCCAGGCAGGGAAATCAAGCGAGACAGAAGTGGCGAGATCTGGGCCTCGCCGAGATCGAGCCTCAGCCAATGAGACCTCGACAGACCACCCAAAATGGGCCAACGCAGTCCTCGCGGGAACCTCGTCAGCGGACCCTCGTCCTCGCGAGAGCTCTTTCAGCAGGGTTCTCGCAAAACGACCCTCCGAAGGAGATGCCGTAGGCAGTGTTCGCGAGAGCTCTTTCCGTGGGCAGGATCTGCGAGAAGGCCGGCGAGAACTCCAACAGTGGGGCTCTCGCGACACCTTATCTATATGTCATTAGGATCAACTTACCATTTTACCCTCGGTGGTCTGCTCTTAGCCTCTCAAAACAGCGGAACTTGGCTGTTAGCAGACCTACCCGGGGTGCAGATAGTCAAATCTAAAGGCGGAATCCTGTTATCTGCAGACCATAAAACCAAAACCTATAAATAGACCTTAATGGGCACCTTGGAGAGAGGTTCATCATCTTTGAGCTTTTCTCTCCCTAGGTCGCTTTGGTTTGGGCTCTCTAGCTCTCCAAGGTGCCCGAGTCTTAGCTTTGGCTTGGGAGGGGAAGCGCTCAACGATCTTCCGGGTTAGTGGAGGGACCTCCTCGCTGAGACTAGGGTCTTTTTTCTTTGCTCAAATCGTCGGCCTTATCTCTCCCTCGGGACCGGTAAGGGCTAGCTGCCCCTCATTTCGGTGAGGTCCCCGAGCTCCACAAGAGATCGAGAAATCGGTTTCAACATTTTGGTGCGGTGAGCGTGGAGCGCGGCTGGTTCAAGAAAGTCCCAGAGAAGAGTTATGGCTGGAGATGAAGAGCAGGGCGAGGATTTCGGCGAGACCCCTTAGGAAGCGATGGCTAGGATGTTCGCGGATTTCAGGAAGGAGGTGCTCGACACCTTGGGGTTCACGGTCACGGCTCTGCGAAGTGAGTTTGCGACCCCGGCACCTCAGACGACCACTCCCCCAACAACAGTCGGCGAGAGGGCACCAGGAGGAAGGGCTGGAAAAGAAGTTGCAGTTGAACCAGGACATGACAGGGAAGGGCGAGTGTTGTTCGCCAGTCCGGCGAGCCCGGTGTTAGCGAGCTCCGCGCCGGCGAGTTCGGTGCCGACAAGCTCGGCCCCAGCGAGCGCGGCGCAGGCGAGCGCGCGCCAGGAAGATGCGGCGACAGTCGGGGTGGTTCAGGCGAGCGTCGCCCTCGCGAGTGCGATCCCAAGCTTGGCGAGCGAGCTAGGTCCGCGAGCCGAGCGAGAGAAGATGGCAGGAGGGGGAAGTCCCTTTTGCGAATTAGTGTTGTCTGCACCCGTTCCAGCGGGATTCGGGGAATGGGATAGAGTGTACTACAATGGCAGAGATGACCCAGTTCAGCATCTGCAGTCTTTCGAGGACTCGGTCTCCATCAGGCCGATGTCCGATGCCTTCAAGTGTCGGCTCTTCGCCGTCACTCTCAAGGAGAAGGCCAGGGACTGGTTTCATTCACTTCCGGCAGGCTCTATCTACGCGTTCGAGGACCTGCGCCGAAGTTTTTTGTTGAGATTTTCAACTTCAAAAAGGAGGAAGAAGGACGCTGATTCCCTCTTCGCGGTGAAGCAGGAGTCCAGGGAGACGTTGGCTCAGTATGCGGATCGGTTCCAGGAGGAAGTGCAGCTCACTCAGGAGGTGTCTGGGTTTGCACTTCAACTCGCCTTCACGGTCGGGTTGAAGGAAAGTTTCTTCAAGATGGCGTTGAAAAGGAAGGCCCCCGTCTCCTATGAGGAGCTGATGGAGAGGGTGGCGGAGGAAGTAGCAAGCGAAGAAGCCAACCCAGAGCTCACCAAGAGGCTAGCAAAGCTCAGTGAGTCGGAGATGAGGCAGCGAGAGGTCAGAAGAAGGGAAGAGCCCCGGGCCCCGGAGGGGGGATGGAGGCCGCAAGGCGGAGGAATGCAGGGGCAGGGAAGGGGTTATGGCCCAGGAAGGGGTAACCGTTTCGAAGGACAATGGAGACCCCCCCCAGTTGGGGTGGAGGCAGGGCCCGATGCAGTTACCTCCCCCACCTCAACAGGCCATGGCAATTGGCCGGGGAAGAGGAAGGGGAAGGGGAGGAGAAGCGGAGACGGCGGCCGCTAGGAGAAGAAGGAACAGGGTAGCAGAGACCGAGGCAAGGGAAGTGGCGGTGCCATACTGCATCTTCCACGATGTAGAAGGCCACTCAACGGACACCTGTCCGGAGTTCCTGGAGGTGAAGAGGGGCAGAGCGCCCGCGCCACCACAGCAGCAACCATTAAGGATCATGGAGGTGGAACCTCGAGAGGAAGAGGAGGAAAGATGTGAGGATAGAGCAGATCTGGGGAATAGAGGAGGGATCGGAGTGATCCATGGGGGGGTAGGGGTGGAGGCAACCCGCAAGGCTAGTCTCCATACCATCTACCGCCGGAGCGTAGCGTCAACATCCACCGCTCCACCCCCGGCCGAAAAAATTATTTTCACCCAGAAGGACATGCCGAGCTACGAGGACCCGTTCTGCGACGCGCTGGTCATCCAGACGGCGATCGAGAACTTCACCGTCTCCCGAATCCTAGTGGACAACGGGAGTTCGGTCAATGTCATCTTCAAGAAGGCATTCGACAAGATGGAGGTGGAACCCAGAAGGGTGTTGGCCTCAGATGGCCCTCTGTTCGGATTTTCGGGGGAGAGGAAGGAAGTAGAAGGAGGAGTAGGACTCCATGTGACCCTGGGTGGGCAGTCCCGGAACTGTCGTTTTGTCATAGTGGACGCCCCGAGCAGTTACAGCGCTATCTTTGGATGGCCCCTCATCAGCGCGTTCCGCTGCGTCCCTTCCACTTTTCATCAGTGCCTCAAGTTCAACGACGGAGGGGTCCAGGTGCGGATCAGGGGGGATCCCAAGGTGGCAAGACAGTGCTACGTGACGGCTGTCAACACCATCTCCTGGATGGGAGAAGCTGAGGAGTGGGATAAGGTGATGGAGGAGGTGGCCGAAGCCGGAGGTTTGGAGGTAGCCGAAGAGAAGGAGGGAGATGAAATTCATGCCCAGGAAGGGGTAGCTGAGGTACCCCGGGCGGAGAGAAAGGGAGAAGAGGAGAAGACCCAAGAGGGAAGGACGGAAGAGCTGATGGTGGTAGGGAAGGAAGTCAAGGAAGAGACTCAAGCTCCCGCTTGTGCCGAAGAGGAAAGGGCTTGGGGAGAGCAGTCCCGGTTGGAGGCTGTGGACGAGGTCGTGGAGCTCGAGGTCACCACTCGGCTGGGGGTGGTAGAAAAAGTCCGGGTCAGCGGAGAACTCAGCCCAGGAGATCAAGCGGAGATTCTGGCTTGCGTACAGAAGAACGTGGACGTCTTCGCTTGGAGCGCCGCGGAAATGCCCGGGATCGACGCGGATGTGGCGTGCCATCGCCTCAACCTCGACCCCGGTGCCCGCCCCATCCGTCAGAAGAGGAGGGCCGTCGCGGACAAGCTAGAAGGGCCCATCCGCGAGGAGGTGGGCAAACTCCTGCAGGCCGGATTTGTATCGGAGATCCAGTATCCAGGCTGGGTCTCCAACGTCGTTATGGTGAAGAAGGGGGGAGGTAAGTGGCGTATGTGTATCGACTTTTCGCTTCTTAATAAATCATGCCCAAAAGATTGCTACCCCCTGCCCAGGATCGACGCGCTGGTTGGCTCAGCCGTTGGTTTTTCTGTAATGTCTTTCTTAGATGCTTTTTTAGGTTACCATCAAATTCGCATGCATCCCCCGGACATCAAGGATGTTTCCTTCATCACGGGGGATGGATGTTATTGCTACAAGATGATGCCCTTCGGGCTCAAGAACGCAGGGGCTACGTACCAAAGGATGATGGATAGGGTCTTCCGCGAGCAGAAAGGAAGAAATTTAGAAGTCTATGTCGACGACCTCATGGTTAAGAGCCGAGACCTCGAGACTCACCTCCGCGACCTCGAAGAGACATTTGGGACCCTGCGGCGGTACAAGATGAAGCTCAATCCCTTGAAGTGTGTCTTCGGGGCGAGCCGAGGGAAGTTCCTGGGCCACTTGCTCACCCCCACAGGAGTGGAGCCCAACCCGGACAAAGTTAAAGCGGTGATGGAGTTGGAGTCACCGAGAAATCCGAAGGAGGTCCAGAGCCTCACAGGGAAATTGGCTGGGCTCAGCAGATTCCTCTCCAAGGCGGGAGAAAAATGTGCACCTTTTTTCAAAGTACTGCGGGGAAACAAGAAGTTCGAATGGACCCCGGAATGCGAGAGGGCCTTCCAAGCCCTGAAAGAACAGCTCACTCAAACCCCTCTGCTCCAGGGACCGAGGCCAGGGGAGGACCTATCTCTATACCTAGGGGTAGGATCCGAAGCAGTAAGTTCCGTGCTGATCCGGGAAGAGGGAAAGAAGCAGCTCCCAATCTACTATGTCAGCCGGGTGCTGAAGAAGGCGGAACTCCGGTACCCGATCCTAGAAAAGTTAGCCTTCGCATTGGTGGTGTCGGCCCGGAGGCTCCGGCCTTACTTTCAAGCCCATTCAATTAAAGTAGTAACGGACCATCCGCTCCGCAAAATCATGGAAGGGGTGGAGCACTCAGGAAGGTTGGCGAAGTGGTCCGTGGAATTAAGCGAATTCAATATCACGTTCGTACCCAGGACATCCATCAGGGCTCAAGCAGTGGCAGACTTCATGGCTGACTACGCGGCCGAAGTGGGGGAGCACGAGCCACCTCCCCCAGAAGCATGGAAAATGTTAGTGGACGGAGCGTCGGGAAAACACTCCTATGGAGGGGGAATAGTCCTGGTGAGTCCTCAGGGGACTCGGATTGAGCAAGCCTTAAACATCCGTTTCCCGATCACCAACAACCAGGCGGAGTACGAAGCAGTGATAGCGGGCCTTCGGCTAGCCCGGGAACTGGGTGTGCAGGACGTGGAGGTCTCCACGGACTCCATGGTGGTAGCATGCCAGATCAAAGGAGAATTTGAAGCAAAGGATCCAACCCTCCTACTATACCTGGAGAAGGTTAAGGGAGTCATCGGGCAGTTCCACACCTTCTCAATCAAGCACGTGCCGAGGGAGGAGAGCACCCAGGCGGACCTCCTAGCCAAGTTCGGTCCCCGAGCAGGGGGGACGACTTCGGAACTCTTCCGGCCCTCCATCGAGGAAGGAGAATTGATGGAAGTAGATCAACAAGCCTCATGGATGGATCCATTCATCACCTTCTTATCCTCTGGGCAGTTCCCTGAAGATGATGTGGATAAAAGACGCTTCAGGTATAAGTCCGCCTATTACTCTTTGCATGCAGGGGGGCTATATAGAAAGACTCTCTCGGGACTCCTGGCCCGTTGCGTCTCCGACGAGGAGGTCCCAAGAGTGCTGGAAGAAATCCACTCCGGGGAGTGCGGCAGTCACTCCGGGAGTCGGACCCTGGAAGGGAGGGTGTTGAGACAAGGCTATTTCTGGCCCACTCTCAGCAAGGACGCGACAGAGTTCACAAGAAAGTGTCAGAAGTGCCAACTCTACGCTCCGCTCCAACTCCTCCCCGCTCAAAGGCTCCGTACCATCACGGCCCCCTGGCCCTTCGCCATATGGGGGTTGGACCTGGTCGGCCCCTTTCCCCAAGCCAGCGGCCAGAGGAAGTTCCTGCTGGTCATGATCAACTACTTCTCCAAGTGGGTAGAGGTGAAAGCACTTGCTAAGGTAACATCTCAGGTTGTGAGGAATTTTGTGTGGGGAGAAATAATTTGCAGGCATGGACTCCCTCTAGCTATAGTGACGGACAATGGGCCACAGTTTGCGAGTGAAGAGTTTGTCGGCTTTTGCACTCAGCTCGGCATCGACCTTAGGTTCGCTTCAGTCCACCATCCGAGGAGCAATGGGCAAGTGGAAGCGGCGAACAAGATAATCGTCAACCTGCTAAAAAAGAAAGTGGAGAACCTACGAGGAAGTTGGGTGGAACAACTACCCTCCGTTCTCTGGGCCATGCGGACTACTCCGAATACCGCCACCGGGGAGACTCCATTCAAGCTCTCTCACGGGTCCGAGGCCGTTCTCCCCATAGAGTTTGAGGTGAAGACCCCCCGGGTGATCGCCGCAAGCGAGGGGAATGAAGAGTGGTTAGAAGGTAACAATGCAGAGCAGAAGCTGTCCTTGGACTTGGTGGAAGAACTCCGAGACTTGGCTACCATCAGACAGGAAGAGGTCAAACGGCGGATGGCTCGATATTTTGATAAACACATCCGGATCAAGCACTTCCAGAAAGGGGACCTAGTCCTAAAGAAGGTCGATGCGGCTGGCAGAGGGGTCGCGGTGGGTAAGCTTAACCCCAACTGGGAGGGCCCATATATCGTAAGCGAGGTGCTCAAGTCGGGGGGTATCACCTCCAGGATGTGGAAGGGGTACCTCTCGACCGAGCTCGGAGTGGGGATGATTTGAAACGATTCTACCCTTGAAAGTTTTATTATGTTGTTTAAATCAATGTCTTACTTTCATTTGTTATGCTTCTAACTGCTGCTGTGTCGAGGTAACAAGCATTGGTGCTGGAATGCCCCAGATCGATTCCGCTCCCGGGCTCTCACTAGACGGGGGGTTCAGGTTGATCTCTGGAGAGGCTGGCAAGGTGATAAGCATTGGTGCTGGAATGCCCCAGATCGATTCCGCTCCCGGGCTCTCACTAGACGGGGGGTTCAGGTTGATCTCTGGAGAGGCTGGCAGGGTTGGATAAGCATTGGTGCTGGAATGCCCCAGATCGATTCCGCTCCCGGGCTCTCACAAGACGGGGGGTTCAGGTTGATCTCTGGAGAGGCTGGCAGGGTTGGATAAGTATTGGTGCTGGAATGCCCCAGATCGATTCCGCTCCCGGGCTCTCACTAACGGGGGGTTCAGGTTGATCTCTGGAGAGGCTGGCAAGGTGATAAGTATTGGTGCTGGAATGCCCCAGTTCGATTCCGCTCCCGGGCTCTCACTAGACGGGGGGTTCAGGTTGATCTCTGGAGAGGCTGGCAAGGTGATAAGCATTGGTGCTGGAATGCCCCAGATCGATTCCGCTCCTGGGCTCTCACTAGACGGGGGGTTCAGGTTGATCTCTGGAGAGGCTGGCAGGGTTGGATAAGTGTTGGTGCTGGAATGCCCCAGATCGATTCCGCTCCCGGGCTCTCACTAGACGGGGGGTTCAGGTTGATCTCTGGAGAGGCTGGCAGGGTTGGATAAGTATTGGTGCTGGAATGCCCCAGATCGATTCCGCTCCCGGGCTCTCACTAGACGGGGGGTTCAGGTTGATCTCTGGAGAGGCTGGCAAGGTGATAAGTATTGGTGCTGGAATGCCCCAGATCGATTCCGCTCCCGGGCTCTCACTAGACGGGGGGTTCAGGTTGATCTCTGGAGAGGCTGGCAAGGTGATAAGTATTGGTGCTGGAATGCCCCGGATCGATTCCGCTCCCGGGCTCTCACTAGACGGGTGGTTCAGGACGGTCTCTGGAGAAAATGATAGGGTGATAAGTCTTATGCTGGCAAACTCCTTCTCGCTCGTCGGGCGTGCTCGCTCGGCTAAGAGAGGTCGCGTGCGACAATACGCAAGTGACAAGGATCAATCTCATACGATCCCAAATATCCAGTCCTCGGCAGAAAGGTTGCCTGCACTGAGTAAGAAGCTAGCTCTCGCCAAGAGGAAAAATACCCTACGAAACCTAAAGAAAATACGCGTAGCTAAAGGCGCAACGAGCCCAAGGCAGACGGCGAGAGACCCGAGTAGCCGGAGCGTCCCGCGCGCACCTATCCAATAACGAGCGGCGCGAGAATGACCTCCGCGAAAACGAATCACGAGATGAGTAAGGGCGAGACGGTCGAAAAATGAAAATAACAACGAGAAAAGGAGAGCACAGTGAAAACAAAATCTGCATTCTATGTTTAATAATTCAGTTACAATCTTTGGCGATCTCGCCGATCAAAAATTATAACACATTACAACACAAAAGGGGGAAGGGCGGCGAGCTTCAGGAATCGCCCGCAGATCCTTCTTCATCATCGCTGTCCTTCACCGGCGGGAGAGGGAGGAAGAGCTCTGGAACAATATCTTCCAGAGTCATGTCAGCCGCATTATCCGCCAAAAGGCCGATCGCCTTCGCCACCGAGAAAATGTAGCGAGCCGACTCTATCGACCCCACACGAATTTCTTCGTCTCGCGCCCGCCGGTCTTCTTTTAAACGGCGAGGCGAAGGGGGAACCACGGCGCGAGTGAGGTCGCTATTTAGGGCCTTCAGCCCGGCCACCTCGCTCTCCAAGTCCTTGATGCGAGCGTTGGCCCTCCCGGCGACCTCGACATCCTGCGAGCAAGTCAGGTTAGAGAGATGAAGGGGTTGGGGGAAAATACGAAGTTGGAAGTCTAGATGACTCACCACCCTTGCCTCCACGGCGAGCAGCTTCTCTTTCAGCTGCGTGCTCTCGGCGAGAACTCCCTGGTAGGCCCTCGCGAGCTCCACATTCTGAAGCTCCAGCTGTAAGCAACGCCTCCCAGTCATATGGGCGAGCTCGGTAGAACGCAGCTGGGACCTCGCGCTCTCATAAGCAAGGGTCCTCGCGGTCTCATCCTTGTAAGACCCTGCATCTTCGCGGCCATAAAGCGCGAACGAAAAGTCGAAGGCGTGACCACTGACGGTCTCCTTCTCCACCCAGGAGGGGAGGATAGAAGAGATGTCCACCCTGTTTGTCTCTGGCTTCCAGGTGACAAGGGGCTCGCCAGTCTCGTCCCGACGCCTCTGGCCGAGCCCGAAGTTATAATGGTTCACCGGAATGGGGAGGACCGAGGCCCTGACCGCCTCCTGGCCAAGATCTTCGTCCTCGCCCGCCGAAAGGCCGGTAAGGTCAAACTCGTCGAAGGCAGCCTCGCGAGTTTCCTTACCTTTCGACGAAGCGAGCGAGGCCGCGCTTTTCTTGCTTTTCTTTTTTGCTGGAGACTTCGGGACGGCACCATGACTGCCGGAGGCCCCCGATCTCTTGCGGGAGGAAGGCTCGGCCGGGGTGACGTCTCCTCGGCAGGCTTCCGCCCCCATGGTAGCGAGAGCCATTGCCGCATCGGTCTTCCGGTTGCTCGCGTAAGGTGGATGGAGGGGGAGATCTCGCTCGCCTAAAAACAGAATCATAGGGATGAGTACGATAGGCTTGCGAATTGAGACGAATAGGTTAGACAGAGATCTTTACCTTCTCCGGCGAGGACCGGAAGCAGCGAGTCTAGGTTGCGGCGGAGGTAAACGACCTCGAAGTTCTTCTTATAGAAGAACTGATGGAGGAGGGCGTCATGGCCGCCGAGGGCGGTGGGCCGATAGGTGGTCTCGCTATGTTGAATCGGCGAGAAGGGAATGTTGCCGAAGTTCCCCTTGACGACGACAAACTTTTGGGCCCAGAAGTGGGCCTTGTTGATGGTCTCAACCACTTTCGGGCCTGTGCCCACGAAATAAGCTGTCCCATCTTTGTAGGCGCGGAAGGAGAACAGCTTCCGGAAGACAGGAAGGCTGAACTCTATCCGCTCCTCGCGGAGGTAGCAGGCGAAGGCGATGACCACCGCCATGGCATTGGGTGTGAGCTGGACGGGAACCACGCCATAATGCTTAAGCACCTAACAGGTAGCGAAAACAAGATCAATCCACGCGGCGAGCGAGGCTCGAGTGGCAAAATAAATAACAAACAAGAACGATTGTTACCTGGCGAACTTCTGGCCACAAAGGAAGGCGCAGACCGACCGCGAAGTGGGCGATAGGGATGGCCAACTCGTCGACCAACGGGTCATTGATCACGTCGTCCTCGCTAGGGCGGCGTGCCTCGAACGGGGGGAGAACGAAATCAGCGATCGCGCTAAAGTATTCTTCGTCGGTCAGATTGCAAGAGAAGAAGCTGTGTTCGGCAAAGGCCTTTGCGACCCTCCGCCGACCCTCTGACTCCGCGTCGCCGCCCATCTGGAAGATCTGCGAGAAGGGGAAGAATGCGAGAACGAGAAAGAGCGAGAGCTCTGCAGCAGAAGGAGAAGAAGATCGAGAATAAATGCGGTGGTTGGCTCAATAAAGACCGCCTATTTATAGCCAAAACAAAAAGGCGGGAAGAAGTCCAAGCGTCAGCGAGCACGAGTATCAACAAAAACATCACGTAATGTCCGCGGGCGAGAAAAAAACCTGCGAGGTTAGTACGAACGACACTTTCGAGAGATAAATTTGGCGAGAACAGAGGGTCCGCCCAAGCACAATATAATGTGAAAACGAAAGACTCGCTAGCACCAAGCGAGAAACAATAAAAAGCTAGTAATAATTGTCAGAAGAAATAAAGCCAACATATAAGTGGCAAAGATGCGAGTTGCGAGCCATGGCGAGATTGTCTAAAACAGCAATACCCATTAATGATAATAAGAGCACAACAAAGCAGTTAGCGAGAATCGTGGGGGAGCCATTTCCACCGGCCACCACCCCGCGACCCTGACCTCGGCGGTGCCCTAGAATTATAATATTCCTCCGCCAGGCGACCCTCCCGATCCGTGAGGTAGGTGTAGTCCCTCATCCTCGCTATGTGTACCTCCGGCGTCGTGGCGACCTCATCCTGATCGCGGTGTCTCGCTTGCCGGAGCCTCGCACACTCCTCCATCAGGACCGCGTGTCTATCCTCCGCGGCTTCCCTATCCCGCCTCGCTTGCATATTGAGGTCCATCAGCATTCGCCCATGCTTCCTCAAGAGTTCCGCGGCTCGCTGTTTCATCATCTCGGGATCTCGCGGATCACCTAAAAATTCCTCCACCTGATCAGGAAGGGGGGACATCTCGTCGTCGCCTAGTTCAGAATCGGTGTGCGGATTCTCGGCATTATCTGCAAGATCTCACGTCAGATAATGAGCACGAGGTCACGCAGGATGTCGGCGAGGCCATAACGCTTACCGAGAGGGGGGCGAGAACCCGAAGGACGGCCCTGGAACACGTTTCCATAATGGGGGTAAAGAGACTTGCCCAGGCCGGCAGGATAAGCCGTGCTATTGGTCGGGAGAATCTTCGGAGGGGCGGAGCCACCGGTCTCCTCGCTCGTCAGGAGCTGGAACCCGGGCTTGTCAGCGATCCTACCTGGAGGGGGCGGAGATGGAGGCCGCGACGACGGCGGATCGGGGATTTCAGGGGCGAGACTATAAGAAAAGGGTAACGGAGATCATATAGGGTTGACATAAGTATTACGGCATGCGAGATCCAGATCGTACCGGTGGTGTCTTTCCCAGCGAGGTTCGTGTCCACCTGCTGGCTTTTCCGAGACCCCTCAGCACGTTCCTCAACGATCTCGCTAGGCAAAGTATCCTGCGAGGGGAAAAGAATGAAGAGCAACTTATCGGCGTGAATTCGAATAACTCATACCTTCTCGGGGCGGCGATCGTCCGGAGAGGAGTCCAGCACCACGGAGTCGTCCCCAGAGAGGCGAACCGCTTTCGCCTTCTTGACTTTTGGCGACTGGGCGGGGGGCGGCCGGCTCATCCAGGCGGGTACCTTGGTCGTGGAAGGTAGCCCGCCGGCTCTCAACGCCCTCAGGCGAGTCTCTGCTTCTTCGGAAATCGGCATCTCCCGACAGCTAAGACAAGAAAGGAAGGAAAAGAAGCGACGCGCACCGGTGGGGGTTCGGGACGGTGTTTATAACCTGCATGGTGGGTCCCACCAAAGATTCCTGACAGGTCATCTGGGGGCGGTCGAATATCCGTGGTTGGACGATTCTTCGCGAGGACATTAGTCTTCGCGAAGAGCGGGGATTGTGTACAACCCCGATATTCGCCAGGCAGGGAAATCGAGCGAGACAGAAGTGGCGAGATCTGGGCCTCGCCGAGATCGAGCCTCAGCCAATGAGACCTCGGCAGACCACCCAAAATGGGCCAACGCAGTCCTCGCGGGAACCTCGTCAGCGGACCCTCGTCCTCGCGAGAGCTCTTTCAGCAGGGTTCTCGCAAAACGACCCTCCGAAGGAGATGCCGTAGGCAGTGTTCGCGAGAGCTCTTTCCGCGGGCAGGATCTGCGAGAAGGCCGGCGAGAACTCCAACAGTGGGGCTCTCGCGACACCTTATCTATATGTCATTAGGATCAACTTACCATTTTACCCTCGGTGGTCTGCTCTTAGCCTCTCAAAACAGCGGAACTTGGCTGTTAGCAGACCTACCCGGGGTGCAGATAGTCAAATCTAAAGGCGAAATCCTGTTATCTGCAGACCATAAAACCAAAACCTATAAATAGACCTTAATGGGCACCTTGGAGAGAGTTTCATCATCTTTGAGCTTTTCTCTCCCTAGGTCGCTTTGGTTTGGGCTCTCTAGCTCTCCAAGGTGCCCGAGTCTTAGCTTTGGCTTGGGAGGGGAAGCGCTCAACGATCTTCCGGGTTAGTGGAGGGACCTCCTCGCTGAGACTAGGGTCTTTTTTCTTTGCTCAAATCGTCGGCCTTATCTCTCCCTCGGGACCGGTAAGGGCTAGCTGCCCCTCATTTCGGTGAGGGCCCCGAGCTCCACAAGAGATCGAGAAATCGGTTTCAACACATATATTGGCTAACAACTCCCACATCATAAGCTATGTCAGGGCGAGTATGGGATAGATATATTAACCGTCTGACAAGACGTTGGTAACCAGTGACATCTTCAATGGGGTCTCCGTCATCCCTTCCAAGGCAATGGTTGACCTCCATAGGTGTATCAGCAGGTAAACACCAACTCATACCGGATTGTTCCAGCAGATTGAGGACATATTTTCTCTGAGAGATGAAAATATCTCGTTTGGATCTAGCAACTTCAATTCCCAAGAAATACTTTGGTTTTCCTAGATCTTTTACTTCAAACTATTTAGCCAAATTCTTCTTCAAGGCTTTCACTTCTTCAACATCATCTCATGTTATGACAATGTCATCAACATAGACAATAAGGGCAGTTAACATATTATCCCTCTGTTTAATAAATAACGCATGGTCGGCGTGACTTTGTCGGTATCCCAGAGAGATCATGACTTTGTGAAAGCGACCAAACCAAGCCCTTGGTGATTGCTTCAAGCCGTAAAGGGCGTTTTTTAATTTGCACACTTTCCATTTAGAACCAGAAAGAGAGAAACCAGGGGGAAGAGACATATATACTTCTTATTCTAAATTTCCATGAAGAAAAACATTCTTTACATCCAATTGAGTGAGATCTCAACCCTTGCACACAGCACACGATAGAAGAACTCGTATAGAATTCATTTTTTCCACAGGGGCAAAAGTTTCTTGATAGTCGATACCTAGGGTTTGAGTACATCCCCTTGCCACCAACCTTGCTTTGAAACGTTCAGCCAAACCTTCAGAGTTCTGCTTCACGGTAAACACTAGTTTACATCCAACGGTCTTCTTACCGTAAGGGAGGTGTGTTAAATCTCATGTATAATTTTTTCCAAAGCCGTCATTTCTTCAATCATTGCCTCTTTCCACTTTGGATGCCCAAGAGCCTCCTGCCATGTGGAGTGAATAGAAACAGACGCAAGAGAAGAAACAAAGATTTTATGTGAAGAAGTTAGAGAGTCGTAAGAAACATAATGGGATAAAGGGTGTTGTACGCAAGATCTGGCACCTTTATGAAGAGCAATGGGGAGTCCAGAGGAGTCTGTCGACGGAGTTGGCACTGAGACTGACAGTGTGGGATTAGCCTGTATGTTATGAATTTTACTCCGTCTGGTGTATACCTATAATTCTTGCGCTTTATGGGGAGACTCCCCCTAATTGGAAGTCTCGGTATGAGATGACGGGCAAGGAGGAATGAAATATGGAGGAGGACTCGGTAAGTAGATAGTAGGAGAGCTCACTTCTTCTGTAGGTGCAGGCTCCCCCTAAAGTGAGGTCACATAATAGGATTCAGATTCATGAAAGGTAACATTCGTCATGACAAATATTCACCGAGTCGGGGGATGATAACACTTATATCCTTTCTGGGTAGGCGAATATCCAAGGAATACACAATGGGGAGCACGGGGGTCAAGCTTAGACTGACCCGGAGAATGGATATGAGCAAAGCAAACACAACCAAAAGTTTCTGGTTGGAGGGAAGTCGGTTTACCCCTAAGGTGAGAAGAGGGGTTTGATAGGCCAAAACCTGAGACGGCAAGCGGTTAATAAGGTATGCAGTTGTGAGAACAGCATCACCGCAATATAATTTAGGGAGGTCCATAGAGAAAAATAAACATCGAGCAACCTCCAAGAGGTGGCATTTTTTTTTTGCTCAGCAGGCCCATTTTGAGAAGGAGAGTGAACACGGGATGTTTGGTGGAGAATTTCATGATCGGCAAGGTAGTGAGCAAAGGGAGAGTGGACATACTCTCGGCCATTATCACTGCGAAGAATTTTGATAGTAGCAGAGAATTGAGTAGAGACCATTTTGGAAAGTTTTAAAAAATTGAAAAACTTCATTTTTACTTTTCATCAAATAAACTCACGTCGTGTGAGAGAAGCAATAAATAAAAGTAATAAACCAATGACATCCAGAAATTGAAGCAACCGGGCAGGGGCCCCAAACATCAGTATGAACGATATGAAATGGGGTAGTACTTGGTAAAGAAACATGGTGAACAAGATTACAGTGATGTTTAGCAACACGCATACATCACAAACAAAGTTTTTAAAACACAAAGACGGCATTGCCAGGTGAGCAGGTCGGAAGTCTGCGACGCATGGAGAGCTTGCGGAGGAGGACACCCAGTGAAGGAGTCAAACACATACATACCATCTTGCATGCTACCAGAGCCAATCACATGCCTCGTCTTCAAATCCTGAAAAATGCAATGAGAAGGAAATAAGGTAAATGAGCATTGATGAGAATTAGTCAAGTGAGTAACAGAAAACAAACTGCGGGAGAAATATGGAACATGAAGCACAAAAGATAAAGTGAGAGAAGAACAAGGGATGGATCCTTTTCTAGCAATGGAGGAGAAAGAGCCATCATCAATGCTCACTTTATCTCGTCCAGAAAGAGGAGAATATGACACAAAACCTGAAGCTGATCCAGTCATGTGATCAGCGGCGTCTGAATCGATAATCCAATGATTAGAATGATGTGTTCAATTTTAGAAGTGGAAGTGGAATGGTGATGGGCGGTCTGCAAATTGGAGACCGCAGAGACCGCGCGGTCTGCGTTGGTGCTCTGGATGGTTCTGTCTCAGTCGATCTGATCTGGGCGGTCTGATTTGGGAGATCGCTTGTTTATCCAAGCAGCTCGTACGGGTTGTTCTGGCGACTTGTTCAAGTCGGCCAGATGTTCAAGTAGGTTTGCCTTCTTGCAGTGACCGGGCGGTCTGACGACTTGTTCTAGTTGGTCTGGTTTACTGAAGAAGTTCTTTGTTTTTGCAATAAAGACCGGGCGGTCTGTTTTGAGGAGACCACGGTAACCGGGCGGTTTGTACATAACCGTATGGTTTAATAAGGAGTTGTTAGCTTTGTTGAGCTCGGGTGGTCTGTCTTATGAGACCGCTCGCGATCTGATGGGCGGTTATTGTATCCTGGTTTGTGCGGTGACGACATCCGTCTACTCGCCTATAAATAGGGGTGCAGGGCCCGTCATTCATAACGAGAACTGTAAGAACCAAAGTTGGCTTGATTGTGCCGGTCTCAATTTGAGGTCGCGCGGTCTGAGATTTTGACTGGCCGGTTTGTTTGTTCGCAGGTTAGCGACTAGCAGCTCGCGGTCAGCTTTTCTCCTTTCTTCCAGCTTTGAATAAACTAGTCCGGGCGGGCCGTGTTTAGGTGTTCTTGGACTGTGCAGTGAACTCAGTTGATCAGGTGGTCTTAAGTGGCCAGGCGATCTTGAGTTGCGGTCTGCATCAGGAAGCAGTTTTCGTTGGCAAGAGTTCACGGGTTCTTCTGTGATCAAGACCGTGCGGTCTTGGCGATCAAGGAGTGCGAACTGGTTGTCTTTCAGCAGTTGAATAAAGCAGCAGGTCGGGCGGTCTGTGGTTGCGGTCTGACAGGTGCGGCTTGTGCTCTGTTCGCGCGGTCTCAGGGGTTATCCGTCTGGCTTGTCTGTTCGCGCGGTCTGGCGGTCTCAAGGTGTCAGATCGTCAGCAGCTTGTATTTTGTGTTTTGTGCTTCTCTCCTCTGTGATTCTTATGAATCATGTCTCGTCATGTATACCTCGAATTGTAAAGAGATAGTTAATACCATAACATTATTCGGTCTTCCCATTGTCATTGTGTTGTTACACTTGTGGAAAGTTTTGTGAAGTGTTCCGCATTTTACTTCATCTCCGGACCTCATGTTTTTCAACATGGTATCAGAGGGAGGTTGCTGAGCAGTAAGTTGTGATACTTCTCTCGGGTTCATCAAGTTGGTTAGCAACCAGTGGGATAGCAATGGAAGGAGGATATGCTAAAGGTATTGGTATTGAGCTCCTTACGCAGACTAACTTCAAGAAGTGGAAGACTTGCATGGAGAGCTATCTTCTTGGCGAGGATTTGTGGGAGGTTGTAGGAGGAGAAGCAAGACAAGCTGTTATTCCTGCTGAAGGGAATGCTGAGCTCGTGAAGGCTTGGAAGATAACGAATGCTAAGGCGGAGTTACTCTCAAGAGAGCTATCATTCCGTAGATGTTTGATCACATCATCAGATGTAGATCAGCTGCTGAAATTTGGACAGCCTTGGATGGCTTGTTCAATAAGAGGAATGTAGCTAGGCTACAGTTCTTAGAGAATGAGTTGGCAAAAGCAACTCAGGGAGATTTGTCTATCTCAACGTTCTTCTTGAAGATGAAGAACCTTTGCACAGAGATATCGGCTTTGGACCCGGATGAGCCTATCTCAGAAGCTAAGCTGAAGAGGCACATAATTCGCGGCTTGCGGAGGGAGTATGTGGCCTTTGTTACTTATGTTCAAGGCTGGGCCAATCAGCCATCGTTGCTGGAGCTGGAAAACTTACTTGCTTCGCAAGAGATTTTGGCTAAGCAAATGACTGGGATGTCTGTCTCTAGGGGAGAAGGTGAGGTCCTCTTCTCAGGCAAGAAGAAGAGATGGGACAAGAAGAAGAAGACATCTGGAGATGAAGGTCCATCTACTTCATATTAGCAGGAGAGGAGATATGCTCCTAAGCGTGATGGGAATAAGAAGGAAGGACCTAGATGCTTCAGGTGCAACAAGCATGGTCACTTCAAGAGAGACTGCCAAGTCAATCTTCAGCCAAGGCATGTTGCAGGAAAGGAGAAGGCTGGTTCCAATTCTGAAGGTAGTTGGGGTGGTGGAGGTGCATTCATGACGGGCACGTGTGTTCAAGCTATGACTTCCATCAACTATCAGGATAATTGGATATTGGAATCTGGGTGTGGTCATCACCTCACCGGGGATGAGTCGAAGTTCTCCTCATTGCAGGCATATACAGGTAATGACGCTATCATTACGGCTGATGATACTATACATGCAGTAGAGAAGGAGGGTGTGGTTTCTTTGAACGATGATAGAGGTACTCTTACATTGAGGTGTGTCTATCATGTTCCGGGGATGAAGAAGAACCTCTTCTCGGTGACCAATGCGGTGGATGCTGGCTATCATGTTCTGTTCGGTCCAACAGAAGTGAAATTTCTCCGAAATGTTTCAGCTGTAAGCTGAGGTCACTCATGTAGGGAGACGGGTGAAGTACTTGTTTGTTCTTTCAACAAGTTCTTATGTTGATAAGATGAGGGCTAACGACAGCGCCGCTATCTGGCACGAAAGACTTGGGCATGTTGGGATGGATAAGTTGAAAGCTATGGCGGGAAGAGGCCTGGTGAAAGGTCTATCTAGCTTGTCATCTTTCGGGAATGGTCATGTTTGTGCAGGTTGTCAGTTTGGTAAGGCTCAACATCTTCCATTTGACAAATCACAAAGCAGATGTAAAAGACCATTGGAGTGTATACATGGTGATCTGTTTGGACCTACCAACACTGCCAGTCTTGGAGGTAGCAGGTATATGCTGATCTTGGTTGATGACTTCACCAGATATACTTGGGTATATTTTCTGAAGGAGAAGTCGGAGGCGTTCGAGAGGTTTGTGGAGTTCAAGGAGCTGGTGGAAGGTCGGCTTAACCTGCGGGTCAAGAGGTTCAGAACTGACAATGGAGGGGAGTTCACCTCCAAGGTGTTCTTTAACTTCTGCAGGAAGCATGACATCCAAAGAGAGCTTTCTTGTGCTCACACTTCACAACAGAACGGAGTTGTAGAGCGGAAGATCCGTCATCTGACGGAGACCTGCAAATGTTGGCTTCATGCCAAGAGTATCCCAAAGTCCTTCTAGACAGAGGGAATGTCTTGTGCGGCCTATGTTATCAACCGGATGCCTCTCAGTCCCATCAACATGAAGACCCCTCATGAGTTGATGTTCAGGGAGAAGTCAAGCGTGGAACACTTTCAAGTGTTTGGTTCTACCTGCTATGTGCAT
The DNA here is from genome assembly GCA_033032865.1 of Dactylorhiza incarnata. Classification (NCBI taxonomy): domain Eukaryota; kingdom Viridiplantae; phylum Streptophyta; class Magnoliopsida; order Asparagales; family Orchidaceae; genus Dactylorhiza; species Dactylorhiza incarnata. Next base: position 928,713 of record JAWHQI010000240.1, on the reverse strand, counting down.
ATTCTGGATTCCCTTCGAACGAAACTAGATGCAAAGGCAAGGAAACTAGTCTTCGTCGGTTATGATGACCGGAAGAAAGGGTGGAGATGCATGGATCCCGAGACACGGAGATATGTGGTCTCTAGGGATGTGGTATTTGACTAGCTGACGTCATACCAAGGTAGCTCTTCTGTAGAGTTACAAGGAAGCAGGGTAGATGGTGGACCAGAGGAAGCTGCAAGGGAAGTTCTGGTGGAGTTGCCTGTTTCTCCAGGTGCTCCAGGTATTTCTAGCTCTGGGTCAGGTGCTTCAGGTTCTGGAAGCAGGGGGAGCGATGTTCCATGTTTACCTGAAAGGAAAGCTAGTCCAAAAACTGCAGTTGAAGAGGTGGTTCAGAGTCAAGCTCTGAGGAGGTCCAAGAGGACCATTATTCCACATGATCGGTATACGGGAGGAAACTTGGTGAGCTTTGTCTCATGTTTCTTTGCAGGTCCCCTGGATGAGAGAGAGCCATCTTGTTATGAAAATGTTGTTGGAGTCAAGGAGTGGAAAGGAGCCATGGATGAAGAGATGGCTGCCCTCAGGAAGAACGAGACTTGGGACTTGGTGCCTAAGGTTAAGGGTGTTACTCCGGTGACTTGCAAGTGGGTTTTCAAACTGAAGAAGAAGGCTGATGGTAGTATTGAGCGGTACAAGGCTCTCCTTGTAGCTCGAGGTTTCTCTCAAAAGTATGAGGAAGATTATGAAGAGACATTTAGCCCCGTTGCCAAGATGACTTCGGTCCGGGTGGTGATCGCATTGGCAGCTTGCCAAGGGTGGAAGATTTGGCAACTCGACGTGAAGAACGCTTTCTTATATGACGAGATTGACAAGGACATCTTCATGGATCAGCCACCTGGTTATGTATCCGAAGAGCACCCAAGATATGTTTGCATGCTCAAGAAGGCTCTTTACGGATTGAAGCAAGCGCCTCGGGCGTGGTACGGGAAGATCGCAGAATACCTCCAGTTCTGCGAATACTTTGCTTCAGATTCAGATTCAAGCTTATTCGTAAAAAAGACGGGGGAGCTTCAGGTCTTGGTGCTGCTGTACGTTGATGATATGATCGTCACGGGGAATTCTGAAGTGGAGGTAGCTAGGCTTCGTGCTGAGCTAGCTATCAGATTTGAGATGAAGGATTTGGGTGAGCTCCACCATTTCCTTGGGCTCTAAGTGGAGAGGAAAGAGATTGGTATACTCGTTTCCCAAAAAGGCTATGCGGATCGAATCGTGAAGAGATTCAGCATGGAAGGGGGGAAGAGCAGCTCTACTCCATTGGAGGTTGGAGTTCATCTTCGACTAGATGAAGGGAAGGTTCTTACCGATCCTTTGGTGTTCCGGGCTTTGGTTGGAAGTCTGATATACTTGATGATCACAAGGCCAGATATTGTTATGCAGTTGGCAGGGTGAGTCGGTTTATGGCAGAGCCTCGGATACCTCATCTTGTGGTGGCTAGGAGTATCTTGAAGTATGTCAAATCCACCTCAGATTTGGGTCTCTTCTATGGGAGAGATTCGGGCTTTTGCTTGCACGGGTACATGGATGCTGATTATGGAGGAGATTCGGATGATCGGAGATCGACGTCTGGATATGTATTTATGACAGGCTCTACAGCTATATCATGGTGCAGCAAGAAACAGGATTCTGCGTCTGTCTCTACCACAGAAGCGGAGTACAAAGCTTCGGCTTTGGCGGCTCAGGAAGCCATCTGGCTTAGGAGGCTTGTGGAGGACATTCATATGGAGGTGCGAGGTCCTGCTCTGCTACGTGGTGACAATGAGAGTGCTCTCAAACTGGTGAACAATCCAGTTTGTCACGCGCGTACGAAGCACATAGAGATTCATCACCATTTCATTCGTGAGAAGGTGTTATAGGGGTCTCTGACTGTGGAGCATGTGCAGAGCAAGGAGAACGTTGCTTACATATTTACTAAGCCGTTGTCGAAGGGACCATTTGGTCAGTTGCGGAGTTTGCTTGGGCTGACTTCCACTTCCCACTTCAAGGGGAGTGTTAAATTTTTGAAGTGGAAGTGGAATGGTGCTGGGCAGTCTGCAAATTGGAGACCGCAGAGACTGCGCGGTCTGCACTGTTGCTCTGGTCGGATCTGTCTCAGTCGATCTGATCTGGGCGGTCTGATTTGGGAGATCGCTTGTTTATCCAAGCAGCTCGCACGGGTTGTTCTGGCGACTTGTTCAAGTCGGCCAGATGTTCAAGTAAGTCTGCCTTCTTGCAGTGACCGGGCGGTCTGATGACTTGTTCTAGTCGGTCTGGTTTGCTGAAGAAGTTCTTTGCTTTTGCAATAAAGACCGGGCAGTCTGTTTTGAGGAAACCGCGGTAACCGTGCGATTTGTACATAACCGTATGGTTTAATAAGGAGATGTTAGCTTTGCTGAGCTCGGGCGGTCTGTCTTGTGAGACCGCTCGCGATTTGATGGGCGGTTATTGTATCCCGATTTGTGCGGTGACGACATCCGTCTACTCGCCTATAAATAGGGGTGCAGGGCCCGTCATTCATAACGAGAACTGTAAGAACCAAAGTTGGCTTGATTATGCCGGTCTCAATTTGAGGTCGCGCGGTCTGAGATTTTGACTGACAGGTTTGTTTGTTCACAGGTTAACGACTAGTAGCTCGCGGTCAGCTTTTCTCCTTTCTTCCAGCTTTGAATAAACCAGTCTGGGCGGACTGTGTTTAGGTGTTCTTGGACCGTGCAACGAACTCAGTTGATCAGGCAGTCTTAAGTGGCCAGGCGATCTTGAGTTGCGGTCTGCATCTGGAAGCAGTTTTCGTTGGCAAGAGTTCGCGGGTTCTTCTGTGATCAAGACCGTGCGGTCTGGGCGATCAAGGAGTGCAAACTGGTTGTCTTTCAGCAGTTGAATAAAGCAGCAGGTCGGGCGGTCTGTGGTTGTGGTCTGATAGGTGCGGCTTGTGCTCTGTTCGCGCGGTCTCAGGGGTTATCCGTCTGGCTTGTTTGTTCGCGCGGTCTGGCAGTCTCAAGGTGTCAGATCGTCAGCAGCTTGTATTTTGTGTTTTGTGCTTCTCTCCTCCGTGATTCTTATGAATCATGTCTCGCCATGTATACCTCAAATTGTAAAGAGATAGTTAATTCCATAGCACTATTCGGTCTTCCCATTGTCATTGTGTTGTTACACTTGTGGAAAGTTTTGTGAAGTGTTCCGCATTTTACTTCATCTCCGGACCTGAAGTTTTTCAACAGGATGGGCAATAACAGAATGAGCACCTAGAGTACCAGTGTGGGCAAGAGCAGTGGAGGAAGTGGTAGGATCTGTAGTGAGACCAAGCACCATGTGTCGAAGGGCCATCATCTCTTCAGCGGATAAGGAGGATGACTTAGAAGTAGGAGTAGGGCGAAGAACTCCAGAAAAACTGCACTTAGGAACCTCGGTCAGATGAGTAGAATGATAGGTTCTCCCTGGATTTCTACCACGGTCGCGACCACCACGCAATGGCAAGCCTCCCTAGGAGGAGGAAATCCATGTAGATTGAAGCAGATATCACGGGTCTGGTGAGGTTTGCCACAATAATCACAAGTGAGATGGTCTTGATCTGTAGGTTTTGGTTTGAAATCATGAGAACCACTGCCGCCAGAAAAAGACTGATGAGCAACCAACGATGATCCCTCGGTAATAACAATGGCGTTCCAGGATTGTCGACGGTCAAACTCCTGCTGAATAATGTTGTAAACCTTTGGAAGCGAAGGAATAGGAACACGTCCAAGGATCTGGACAGTAATCTGATCAAAATATCGATGTAACCCATACAAAAATTTGAATATCCGATTACGTTCCACGTGAGCCAGCAGTGAGAGTTCATCCGCATTACAGACCATGATGAGAGAATCAAAGTGGTCGTACTCCTGATAGAGTTGAGTAAACTCAAGATAATTAGCCGAAGGGGCGATCGCCCTGGCGAAGAAGAAAGATCTTGCAACGCGGTTCGTAGATCTGGGCTGCATTCCCCTTCCTGGAATTGGTAGCCTCGACGCGTTTCCAAATATGAGCAACATTGTCTAAAAAAGGTAGTTGCGGGCAATGGATTCCTGCATGGAATTTATGAGCCAAGACATAACAAGAGAGTTTTCCGACTCCCATTGAGACCAAGTTGTAGATTCCTTGGCCGGAGCACTGGTAGCATTGCTGATATAGCCAAAGAGACGACGACTCTTTAAGGCTAAAGTGATGGAGCGAGACCATGATAGATAATTAGTATCGTCCAGTTTGATCGTAGTAATCAGAGAGAAATTGTGATCCAAGCCAGTCCGGGTAGATCCAGCGGGGGTCATGGAGGCACCTGAATCCGTCACTTCCGACATACGAGAGGAACGCCTCCAAAAACACAATGGAGGGGAACAGATAACACCTCTTCAAAGAGCGGAGTGGAAAGAGGGCTTCATTTGAGAGCTAGAAGCATTTCTCCTCTTATGCCAAAAAACACGAGATCTGAGTTTGGGGAACATCCAACCGTTGGAATCTCTCAAGAAATCAGTATAGCGATAAACAAGCGAAAACGAATCTTTTTCCAAAGTTTCTGGTCAATCGGACCAGCGGAGCACCGGCGAGGGAAGAAGCATCCCGTCGGCCAGTGTCGACTGGCCGACGCAGAGACCACGCGGGACCGCTGACAGAGAAGAGAGGTAAGGAGGGCAGCGGCGAGCGGCGGTTGGGCGAGAAGAAGCGGCGGCGGCGAGCGGGGACGAGCGAAAGACCACGCTAGGTTACGGCGAGGAGCAGCTCTGATACCATGTTACGAATAGAACCGTGAATATCATTATGCGTGAATAGTGCCTCTTATATAAGAGGTTACAATAAAGGCTAATATAAAGCCAATAATAAAGCTAACAGTAATGTTCCATGCATACATACTCATAAACGTTCTACTCTAAACAATAATTCGAAAAAGCAGTATCAAAGCCATCCATTTTTTCCATCAAAGGCCCTTCACCTCGAACATTAAGAGCATCCAGATCATTTTTTCAAATTAGTCAACATGTATCTCATTAGAGGCACCTATTAGGCGTTGTGAAAGATTAGTCACTAGGCATGTTAAACGGGGGAGTGGTAGACCAATAAAGACTTGGAATGAGACTATAAGGAATTACATGATGTACTTACGCATTACTGAGATTATGACTAAAGATAGGGCACAATGGCGACAAATGATCCATATAGCCGACCCCACTATAGTGGGATAAATGTACAACCCTCATTCTCTGAGGGTGGGCCCCACTAAAGGCCACGTAGGCGGAGGTCAAGGTCAAAAGGTCAAGGCAGAAGTCAACAATCCGGAAGACGAAGGAAGATCAAGAGCTTTAGTTGTGCGAGAAGGTACTTGCTCGCCCCATGACGAGGAGGAAAACCCTGCCCGGCGTTCCCTACCCGGCCAGGCGAGGAAGCCATGAGCCCGGACCTACTCGCCTATAGGCGACTTAGCCAACCAACTCGACAGTTAGGTCTGAGGTCCTTGCCTACTCGCTCACCTATTGCCTTGTCTAAAAAACCAACTCTAGGGGGTCATGGATAGTCATCTGCTTCCCCCCTAGGATTTGTCTATAAATAGACCCCCAGGGGTACTAGAAATGGCACTTGTAAAAAATAGAGCTGCACCCCTCCCCCTTTGACAATCAAGAATCTTCCTTAGCAAGTGCCTACCTAGTACCGAGCTCGGCCATTTGTGGTTTTGGAGGAGAAGACTCTTTAGAGCTTCTGGGTACGTGGTGGGACCTCCCTACCGCAGCACACTTTCCATTTAGAACCAGAAAGAGAGAAACCAGGGGGAAGAGACATATATACTTCTTATTCTAAATTTCCATGAAGAAAAACATTCTTTACATCCAATTGAGTGAGATCTCAACCCTTGCACACAGCACACGATAGAAGAACTCGTATAGAATTCATTTTTTCCACAGGGGCAAAAGTTTCTTGATAGTCGATACCTAGGGTTTGAGTACATCCCCTTGCCACCAACCTTGCTTTGAAACGTTCAGCCAAACCTTCAGAGTTCTGCTTCACGGTAAACACTAGTTTACATCCAACGGTCTTCTTACCGTAAGGGAGGTGTGTTAAATCTCATGTATAATTTTTTCCAAAGCCGTCATTTCTTCAATCATTGCCTCTTTCCACTTTGGATGCCCAAGAGCCTCCTGCCATGTGGAGTGAATAGAAACAGACGCAAGAGAAGAAACAAAGATTTTATGTGAAGAAGTTAGAGAGTCGTAAGAAACATAATGGGATAAAGGGTGTTGTACGCAAGATCTGGCACCTTTATGAAGAGCAATGGGGAGTCCAGAGGAGTCTGTCGACGGAGTTGGCACTGGGACTGACAGTGTGGGATTAGCCTGTATGTTATGAATTTTACTCCGTCTGGTGTATACCTATAATTGTTGCGCTTTATGGGGAGACTCCCCCTAATTGGAAGTCTCGGTATGAGATGACGGGCATGGAGGAATGAAATATGGAGGAGGACTCGGTAAGTAGATAGTAGGAGAGCTCACTTCTTCTGTAGGTGTAGGCTCCCCCTAAAGTGAGGTCACATAATAGGATTCAGATTCATGAAAGGTAACATTCGTCATGACAAATATTCACCGAGTCGGGGGATGATAACACTTATATCCTTTCTGGGTAGGCGAATATCCAAGGAATACACAATGGGGAGCACGGGGGTCAAGCTTAGACTGACCCGGAGAATGGATATGAGCAAAGCAAACACAACCAAAAGTTTTCGGTTGGAGGGAAGTCGGTTTACCCCTAAGGTGAGAAGAGGGGTTTGATAGGCCAAAACCTGAGACGACAAGCGGTTAATAAGGTATGCAGTTGTGAGAACAGCATCACCGCAATATAATTTAGGGAGGTCCATAGAGAAAAATAAACATCGAGCAACCTCCAAGAGGTGGCATTTTTTTTTTTGCTCAGCAGGCCCATTTTGAGAAGGAGAGTGAACACGGGATGTTTGGTGGAGAATTTCATGATCGGCAAGGTAGTGAGCAAAGGGAGAGTGGACATACTCTCGGCCATTATCACTGCGAAGAATTTTGATAGTAGCAGAGAATTGAGTAGAGACCATTTTGGAAAGTTTTAAAAAATTGAAAAACTTCATTTTTACTTTTCATCAAATAAACTCACGTCGTGTGAGAGAAGCAATAAATAAAAGTAATAAACCAATGACATCCAGAAATTGAAGCAACCGGGCAGGGGCCCCAAACATCAGTATGAACGATATGAAATGGGGTAGTACTTGGTAAAGAAACATGGTGAACAAGATTACAGTGATGTTTAGCAACACGCATACATCACAAACAAAGTTTTTAAAACACAAAGACGGCATTGCCAGGTGAGCAGGTCGGAAGTCTGCGACGCATGGAGAGCTTGCGGAGGAGGACACCCAGTGAAGGAGTCAAACACATACATACCATCTTGCATGCTACCAGAGCCAATCACATGCCTCGTCTTCAAATCCTGAAAAATGCAATGAGAAGGAAATAAGGTAAATGAGCATTGATGAGAATTAGTCAAGTGAGTAACAGAAAACAAACTGCGGGAGAAATATGGAACATGAAGCACAAAAGATAAAGTGAGAGAAGAACAAGGGATGGATCCTTTTCTAGCAATGGAGGAGAAAGAGCCATCATCAATGCTCACTTTATCTCGTCCAGAAAGAGGAGAATATGACACAAAACCTGAAGCTGATCCAGTCATGTGATCAGCGGCGTCTGAATCGATAATCCAATGATTAGAAGGATGTGTTAAATTTTAGAAGTGGAAGTGGAATGGTGATGGGCGGTCTGCAAATTGGAGACCGCAGAGACCGCACGGTCTGCGTTGGTGCTCTGGATGGTTCTGTCTCAGTCGATCTGATCTGGGCGGTCTGATTTGGGAGATCGCTTGTTTATCCAAGCAGCTCGTACGGGTTGTTCTGGCGACTTGTTCAAGTCGGCCAGATGTTCAAGTAGGTTTGCCTTCTTGCAGTGACCGGGCGGTCTGACGACTTGTTCTAGTTGGTCTGGTTTACTGAAGAAGTTCTTTGTTTTTGCAATAAAGACCGGGCGGTCTGTTTTGAGGAGACCACGGTAACCGGGCGGTTTGTACATAACCGTATGGTTTAATAAGGAGTTGTTAGCTTTGTTGAGCTCGGGTGGTCTGTCTTATGAGACCGCTCGCGATCTGAAGGGCGATTATTGTATCCTGGTTTGTGCGGTGACGACATCCGTCTACTCGCCTATAAATAGGGGTGCAGGGCCCGTCATTCATAACGAGAACTGTAAGAACCAAAGTTGGCTTGATTGTGCCGGTCTCAATTTGAGGTCGCGCGGTCTGAGATTTTGACTGGCCGGTTTGTTTGTTCGCAGGTTAGCGACTAGCAGCTCGCGGTCAGCTTTTCTCCTTTCTTCCAGCTTTGAATAAACTAGTCCGGGCGGGCCGTGTTTAGGTGTTCTTGGACTGTGCAGTGAACTCAGTTGATCAGGTGGTCTTAAGTGGCCAGGCGATCTTGAGTTGCGGTCTGCATCAGGAAGCAGTTTTCGTTGGCAAGAGTTCACGGGTTCTTCTGTGATCAAGACCGTGCGGTCTTGGCGATCAAGGAGTGCGAACTGGTTGTCTTTCAGCAGTTGAATAAAGCAGCAGGTCGGGCGGTCTGTGGTTGCGGTCTGACAGGTGCGGCTTGTGCTCTGTTCGCGCGGTCTCAGGGGTTATCCGTCTGGCTTGTCTGTTCGCGCGGTCTGGCGGTCTCAAGGTGTCAGATCGTCAGCAGCTTGTATTTTGTGTTTTGTGCTTCTCTCCTCTGTGATTCTTATGAATCATGTCTCGTCATGTATACCTCGAATTGTAAAGAGATAGTTAATACCATAACATTATTCGGTCTTCCCATTGTCATTGTGTTGTTACACTTGTGGAAAGTTTTGTGAAGTGTTCCGCATTTTACTTCATCTCCGGACCTCATGTTTTTCAACATGGTATCAGAGGGAGGTTGCTGAGCAGTAAGTTGTGATACTTCTCTCGGGTTCATCAAGTTGGTTAGCAACCAGTGGGATAGCAATGGAAGGAGGATATGCTAAAGGTATTGGTATTGAGCTCCTTACGCAGACTAACTTCAAGAAGTGGAAGACTTGCATGGAGAGCTATCTTCTTGGCGAGGATTTGTGGGAGGTTGTAGGAGGAGAAGCAAGACAAGCTGTTATTCCTGCTGAAGGGAATGCTGAGCTCGTGAAGGCTTGGAAGATAACGAATGCTAAGGCGGAGTTACTCTCAAGAGAGCTATCATTCCGTAGATGTTTGATCACATCATCAGATGTAGATCAGCTGCTGAAATTTGGACAGCCTTGGATGGCTTGTTCAATAAGAAGAATGTAGCTAGGCTACAGTTCTTAGAGAATGAGTTGGCAAAAGCAACTCAGGGAGATTTGTCTATCTCAACGTTCTTCTTGAAGATGAAGAACCTTTGCACAGAGATATCGGCTTTGGACCCGGATGAGCCTATCTCAGAATCTAAGCTGAAGAGGCACATAATTCGCGGCTTGCGGAGGGAGTATGTGGCCTTTGTTACTTATGTTCAAGGCTGGGCCAATCAGCCATCGTTGCTGGAGCTGGAAAACTTACTTGCTTCGCAAGAGATTTTGGCTAAGCAAATGACTGGGATGTCTGTCTCTAGGGGAGAAGGTGAGGTCCTCTTCTCAGGCAAGAAGAAGAGATGGGACAAGAAGAAGAAGACATCTGGAGATGAAGGTCCGTCTACTTCATATTAGCAGGAGAGGAGATATGCTCCTAAGCGTGATGGGAATAAGAAGGAAGGACCTAGATGCTTCAGGTGCAACAAGCATGGTCACTTCAAGAGAGACTGCCAAGTCAATCTTCAGCCAAGGCATGTTGCAGGAAAGGAGAAGGCTGGTTCCAATTCTGAAGGTAGTTGGGGTGGTGGAGGTGCATTCATGACGGGCACGTGTGTTCAAGCTATGACTTCCATCAACTATCAGGATAATTGGATATTGGAATCTGGGTGTGGTCATCACCTCACCGGGGATGAGTCGAAGTTCTCCTCATTGCAGGCATATACAGGTAATGACGCTATCATTACGGCTGATGATACTATACATGCAGTAGAGAAGGAGGGTGTGGTTTCTTTGAACGATGATAGAGGTACTCTTACATTGAAGTGTGTCTATCATGTTCCGGGGATGAAGAAGAACCTCTTCTCGGTGACCAATGCGGTGGATGCTGGCTATCATGTTCTGTTCGGTCCAACAGAAGTGAAATTTCTCCGAAATGTTTCAGCTGTAAGCTGAGGTCACTCATGTAGGGAGACGGGTGAAGTACTTGTTTGTTCTTTCAACAAGTTCTTATGTTGATAAGATGAGGGCTAACGACAGCGCCGCTATCTGGCACGAAAGACTTGGGCATGTTGGGATGGATAAGTTGAAAGCTATGGCGGGAAGAGGCCTGGTGAAAGGTCTATCTAGCTTGTCATCTTTCGGGAATGGTCATGTTTGTGCAGGTTGTCAGTTTGGTAAGGCTCAACATCTTCCATTTGACAAATCACAAAGCAGATGTAAAAGACCATTGGAGTGTATACATGGTGATCTGTTTGGACCTACCAACACTTCCAGTCTTGGAGGTAGCAGGTATATGCTGATCTTGGTTGATGACTTCACCAGATATACTTGGGTATATTTTCTGAAGGAGAAGTCGGAGGCGTTCGAGAGGTTTGTGGAGTTCAAGGAGCTGGTGGAAGGTCGGCTTAACCTGCGGGTCAAGAGGTTCAGAACTGACAATGGAGGGGAGTTCACCTCCAAGGTGTTCTTTAACTTCTGCAGGAAGCATGACATCCAAAGAGAGCTTTCTTGTGCTCACACTTCACAACAGAACGGAGTTGTAGAGCGGAAGATCCGTCATCTGATGGAGACCTGCAAATGTTGGCTTCATGCCAAGAGTATCCCAAAGTCCTTCTAGACAGAGGGAATGTCTTGTGCGGCCTATGTTATCAACCGGATGCCTCTCAGTCCCATCAACATGAAGACCCCTCATGAGTTGATGTTCAGGGAGAAGTCAAGCGTGGAACACTTTCAAGTGTTTGGTTCTACCTGCTATGTGCATATTCTGGATGCCCTTCGAACGAAGCTAGATGCAAAGGCAAGGAAACTAGTCTTCGTCGGTTATGATGACCGGAAGAAAGGGTGGAGATGCATGGATCCCGAGACACGGAGATATGTGGTCTCTATGGATGTGGTATTTGACTAGCTGACGTCATACCAAGGTAGCTCTTCTGTAGAGTTACAAGGAAGCAGGGTAGATGGTGGACCAGAGGAAGCTGCAAGGGAAGTTCTGGTGGAGTTGCCTGTTTCTCCAGGTGCTCCAGGTATTTCTAGCTCTGGGTCAGGTGCTTCAGGTTCTGGAAGCAGGGGGAGCGATGTTCCATGTTTACCTGAAAGGAAAGCTAGTCCAAAAACTGCAGTTGAAGAGGTGGTTCAGAGTCAAGCTCTGAGGAGGTCCAAGAGGACCATTATTCCACATGATCGGTATACGGGAGGAAACTTGGTGAGCTTTGTCTCATGTTTCTTTGCAGGTCCCCTGGATGAGAGAGAGCCATCTTGTTATGAAAATGTTGTTGGAGTCAAGGAGTGGAAAGGAGCCATGGATGAAGAGATGGCTGCCCTCAGGAAGAACGAGACTTGGGACTTGGTGCCTAAGGTTAAGGGTGTTACTCCGGTGACTTGCAAGTGGGTTTTCAAACTGAAGAAGAAGGCTGATGGTAGTATTGAGCGGTACAAGGCTCTCCTTGTAGCTCGAGGTTTCTCTCAAAAGTATGAGGAAGATTATGAAGAGACATTTAGCCCCGTTGCCAAGATGACTTCGGTCCGGGTGGTGATCGCATTGGCAGCTTGCCAAGGGTGGAAGATTTGGCAACTCGACGTGAAGAACGCTTTCTTATATGACGAGATTGACAAGGACATCTTCATGGATCAGCCACCTGGTTATGTATCCGAAGAGCACCCAAGATATGTTTGCATGCTCAAGAAGGCTCTTTACGGATTGAAGCAAGCGCCTCGGGCGTGGTACGGGAAGATCGCAGAATACCTCCAGTTCTGCGAATACTTTGCTTCTGATTCAGATTCAAGCTTATTCGTAAAAAAGACGGGGGAGCTTCAGGTCTTGGTGCTGCTGTACGTTGATGATATGATCGTCACGGGGAATTCTGAAGTGGAGGTAGCTAGGCTTCGTGCTGAGCTAGCTATCAGATTTGAGATGAAGGATTTGGGTGAGCTCCACCATTTCCTTGGGCTCTAAGTGGAGAGGAAAGAGATTGGTATACTCGTTTCCCAAAAAGGCTATGCGGATCGAATCATGAAGAGATTCAGCATGGAAGGGGGGAAGAGCAGCTCTACTCCATTGGAGGTTGGAGTTCATCTTCGACTAGATGAAGGGAAGGTTCTTACCGATCCTTTGGTGTTCCGGGCTTTGGTTGGAAGTCTGATATACTTGATGATCACAAGGCCAGATATTGTTATGCAGTTGGCAGGGTGAGTCGGTTTATGGCAGAGCCTCGGATACCTCATCTTGTGGTGGCTAGGAGTATCTTGAAGTATGTCAAATCCACCTCAGATTTGGGTCTCTTCTATGGGAGAGATTCGGGCTTTTGCTTGCACGGGTACATGGATGCTGATTATGGAGGAGATTCGGATGATCGGAGATCGACGTCTGGATATGTATTTATGACAGGCTCTACAGCTATATCATGGTGCAGCAAGAAACAGGATTCTGCGTCTGTCTCTACCACAGAAGCGGAGTACAAAGCTTCGGCTTTGGCGGCTCAGGAAGCCATCTGGCTTAGGAGGCTTGTGGAGGACATTCATATGGAGGTGCGAGGTCCTGCTCTGCTACGTGGTGACAATGAGAGTGCTCTCAAACTGGTGAACAATCCAGTTTGTCACGCGCGTACGAAGCACATAGAGATTCATCACCATTTCATTCGTGAGAAGGTGTTATAGGGGTCTCTGACTGTGGAGCATGTGCAGAGCAAGGAGAACGTTGCTTACATATTTACTAAGCCGTTGTCGAAGGGACCATTTGGTCAGTTGCGGAGTTTGCTTGGGCTGACTTCCACTTCCCACTTCAAGGGGAGTGTTAAATTTTTGAAGTGGAAGTGGAATGGTGCTGGGCAGTCTGCAAATTGGAGACCGCAGAGACTGCGCGGTCTGCACTGTTGCTTTGGTCGGATCTGTCTCAGTCGATCTGATCTGGGCGGTCTGATTTGGGAGATCGCTTGTTTATCCAAGCAGCTCGCACGGGTTGTTCTGGCGACTTGTTCAAGTCGGCCAGATGTTCAAGTAAGTCTGCCTTCTTGCAGTGACCGGGCGGTCTGATGACTTGTTCTAGTCGGTCTGGTTTGCTGAAGAAGTTCTTTGCTTTTGCAATAAAGACCGGGCAGTCTGTTTTGAGGAAACCGCGGTAACCGTGCGATTTGTACATAACCGTATGGTTTAATAAGGAGATGTTAGCTTTGCTGAGCTCGGGCGGTCTGTCTTGTGAGACCGCTCGCGATTTGATGGGCGGTTATTGTATCCCGATTTGTGCGGTGACGACATCCGTCTACTCGCCTATAAATAGGGGTGCAGGGCCCGTCATTCATAACGAGAACTGTAAGAACCAAAGTTGGCTTGATTATGCCGGTCTCAATTTGAGGTCGCGCGGTCTGAGATTTTGACTGACAGGTTTGTTTGTTCACAGGTTAACGACTAGTAGCTCGCGGTCAGCTTTTCTCCTTTCTTCCAGCTTTGAATAAACCAGTCTGGGCGGACTGTGTTTAGGTGTTCTTGGACCGTGCAACGAACTCAGTTGATCAGGCAGTCTTAAGTGGCCAGGCGATCTTGAGTTGCGGTCTGCATCTGGAAGCAGTTTTCGTTGGCAAGAGTTCGCGGGTTCTTCTGTGATCAAGACCGTGCGGTCTGGGCGATCAAGGAGTGCAAACTGGTTGTCTTTCAGCAGTTGAATAAAGCAGCAGGTCGGGCGGTCTGTGGTTGCGGTCTGATAGGTGCGGCTTGTGCTCTGTTCGCGCGGTCTCAGGGGTTATCCGTCTGGCTTGTTTGTTCGCGCGGTCTGGCAGTCTCAAGGTGTCAGATCGTCAGCAGCTTGTATTTTGTGTTTTGTGCTTCTCTCCTCCGTGATTCTTATGAATCATGTCTCGCCATGTATACCTCAAATTGTAAAGAGATAGTTAATTCCATAGCACTATTCGGTCTTCCCATTGTCATTGTGTTGTTACACTTGTGGAAAGTTTTGTGAAGTGTTCCGCATTTTACTTCATCTCCGGACCTGAAGTTTTTCAACAGGATGGGCAATAACAGAATGAGCACCTAGAGTACCAGTGTGGGCAAGAGCAGTGGAGGAAGTGGTAGGATCTGTAGTGAGACCAAGCACCATGTGTCGAAGGGCCATCATCTCTTCAGCGGATAAGGAGGATGACTTAGAAGTAGGAGTAGGGCGAAGAACTCCAGAAAAACTGCACTTAGGAACCTCGGTCAGATGAGTAGAATGATAGGTTCTCCCTGGATTTCTACCACGGTCGCGACCACCACGCAATGGCAAGCCTCCCTAGGAGGAGGAAATCCATGTAGATTGAAGCAGATATCACGGGTCTGGTGAGGTTTGCCACAATAATCACAAGTGAGATGGTCTTGATCTGTAGGTTTTGGTTTGAAATCATGAGAACCACTGCCGCCAGAAAAAGACTGATGAGCAACCAACGATGATCCCTCGGTAATAACAATGGCGTTCCAGGATTGTCGACGGTCAAACTCCTGCTGAATAATGTTGTAAACCTTTGGAAGCGAAGGAATAGGAACACGTCCAAGAATCTGGACAGTAATCTGATCAAAATATCGATGTAACCCATGCAAAAATTTGAATATCCGATTACGTTCCACGTGAGCCAGCAGTGAGAGTTCATCCGCATTACAGACCATGATGAGAGAATCAAAGTGGTCGTACTCCTGATAGAGTTGAGTAAACTCAAGATAATTAGCCGAAGGGGCGATCGCCCTGGCGAAGAAGAAAGATCTTGCAACGCGGTTCGTAGATCTGGGCTGCATTCCCCTTCCTGGAATTGGTAGCCTCGACGCGTTTCCAAATATGAGCAACATTGTCTAAAAAAGGTAGTTGCGGGCAATGGATTCCTGCATGGAATTTATGAGCCAAGACATAACAAGAGAGTTTTCCGACTCCCATTGAGACCAAGTTGTAGATTCCTTGGCCGGAGCACTGGTAGCATTGCTGATATAGCCAAAGAGACGACGACTCTTTAAGGCTAAAGTGATGGAGCGAGACCATGATAGATAATTAGTATCGTCCAGTTTGATCGTAGTAATCAGAGAGAAATTGTGATCCAAGCCAGTCCGGGTAGATCCAGCGGGGGTCATGGAGGCACCTGAATCCGTCACTTCCGACATACGAGAGGAACGCCTCCAAAAACACAATGGAGGGGAACAGATAACACCTCTTCAAAGAGCGGAGTGGAAAGAGGGCTTCATTTGAGAGCTAGAAGCATTTCTCCTCTTATGCCAAAAAACACGAGATCTGAGTTTGGGGAACATCCAACCGTTGGAATCTCTCAAGAAATCAGTATAGCGATAAACAAGCGAAAACGAATCTTTTTCCAAAGTTTCTGGTCAATCGGACCAGCGGAGCACCGGCGAGGGAAGAAGCATCCCGTCGGCCAGTGTCGACTGGCCGACGCAGAGACCACGCGGGACCGCTGACAGAGAAGAGAGGTAAGGAGGGCAGCGGCGAGCGGCGGTTGGGCGAGAAGAAGCGGCGGCGACGAGCGGGGACTAGCGAAAGACCACGCTAGGTTACGGCGAGGAGCAGCTCTGATACCATGTTACGAATAGAACCGTGAATATCATTATGCGTGAATAGTGCCTCTTATATAAGAGGTTACAATAAAGGCTAATATAAAGCCAATAATAAAGCTAACAGTAATGTTCCATGCATACATACTCATAAACGTTCTACTCTAAACAATAATTCGAAAAAGCAGTATCAAAGCCATCCATTTTTTCCATCAAAGGCCCTTCACCTCGAACATTAAGAGCATCCAGATCATTTTTTCAAATTAGTCAACATGTATCTCATTAGAGGCACCTATTAGGCGTTGTGAAAGATTAGTCACTAGGCATGTTAAACGGGGGAGTGGTAGACCAATAAAGACTTGGAATGAGACTATAAGGAATTACATGATGTACTTACGCATTACTGAGATTATGACTAAAGATAGGGCACAATGGCGACAAATGATCCATATAGCCGACCCCACTATAGTGGGATAAATGTACAACCCTCATTCTCTGAGGGTGGGCCCCACTAAAGGCCACGTAGGCGGAGGTCAAGGTCAAAAGGTCAAGGCAGAAGTCAACAATCCGGAAGACGAAGGAAGATCAAGAGCTTTAGTTGTGCGAGAAGGTACTTGCTCGCCCCATGACGAGGAGGAAAACCCTGCCCGGCGTTCCCTACCCGGCCAGGCGAGGAAGCCATGAGCCCGGACCTACTCGCCTATAGGCGACTTAGCCAACCAACTCGACAGTTAGGTCTGAGGTCCTTGCCTACTCGCTCACCTATTGCCTTGTCTAAAAAACCAACTCTAGGGGGTCATGGATAGTCATCTGCTTCCCCCCTAGGATTTGTCTATAAATAGACCCCCAGGGGTACTAGAAATGGCACTTGTAAAAAAATAGAGCTGCACCCCTCCCCCTTTGACAATCAAGAATCTTCCTTAGCAAGTGCCTACCTAGTACCGAGCTCGGCCATTTGTGGTTTTGGAGGAGAAGACTCTTTAGAGCTTCTGGGTACGTGGTGGGACCTCCCTACCGCAGCACCTGGGGTTGTGTCCTTTTTCTCTCTCCGTTTCGTTCGTCGTAAGCTAACCAAACCATCTCGTGCAACTGCTGGGCAAGTAGCCTCAGGCTGCATTGATCTGAATCTTGAGGCCAGGATTTTCCAGGCGTCAACACTTTGGTGCGGTGAGCGTGGATCGCGGCCAGAGGAAGAAAGTCCGGTAGAAAGCGAGATGGTAACAGTTAGCGACCACGAGGAGGTGGCGGGGAACCCGACGCGAGGAGGCGAGTTCGTATCGTTGGCTGTCTTCGAGGAATTCGCGAGGAGGATGGAAGGCTCCATGCGAGCAGCTCTTCTACCTCGCATGGAAGGAACGGCGACGTCGCCTCATCGCCCGGGTCCATCTGAAGGAGGTGCTCGCACTCAGCGAGTAGGGAAGGAGCATGTCGAGGAGTTCGAGCGGGCAAGGAAGTCGCAGTTTGGTCTGCAAGCATCGCAAGGAGCTGGCGGAACTCAGTTCCGCGAGGAGGATGAGCAGGCGAGGTATTACAATACTCGCCAGGCTAGCGAGTATGTTGGAGATACTCGGCCAGACGATGATCGTCGCCAGATTGGGGGAAGGAGCCCATTCTGCGAGGAGATCCTCGCCACGCCAGTGCCAGAGGGGTTCAGGGATCCCTCGATGAATTACTACTCAGGGAGAGAGGACCCCATCCGTCATATCCAGTGGTTTGAGGATGTTGCTTCCCTTCGGACCATGTCGGACGTCTTCAAGTGTAGACCTTTGTCGGGGGCTGAACATGCGGTTCGCCACGGCAAAGAAGTTGAAGAAGGAGGCTACGGCCCTTTTCCATCTGACCCAGGGACCAAAAGAAACGCTGGGGGACTACATCGATCGCTTCCAGGAAGAGTTGATACAGATCCAGGAGGTTGATGGTCGCACCCTGCGGTTGGCCCTAACCTTCGGCCTCCGCGAGAGCCTATTTAAGTTGGAGATCGGTAGAAATCCTCCCTACTCCTACGCCAACCTCATCGAAAGGGCCAACCAGTTCGTCCAGGGTGAAGCTTCCAACCGCGGCTTCCTAGGCAGGCTCACCCGAGTGACCAAAGAGGACGAGGAAGAGGAGGAGGAGGAAAGTCCCCCTGAGAGAAGGAAGAAGGAAGAGCCCAGGAGGGCGGAGAAGCGGAAGCCAGAAGGAAGAGGCAGAGAGGAGAGAAGAGAAAGAGAACCCAGGAAGGAGGAGCCAAGGAGGAATGATGAGAGGAGACTCATCGTGGCTCCGGAGCGTCGGGAGGAGGAAAGACGCTACCAAGTCCCCACTAACCGGCCACCGTGAAAGCCGGCCAGGGGACCTCAACGTCAGTAGCGGGAAAGAAGATCCCCGGAGAGAAGGCGTTACGACAGGCCAGAGGGGCGCCAGGAGAGAAGAAGGGAAGAAGCAATGGCAGTTGCCAGGCGCGGAAACCGCCAGGGCCGGAAGAATAAGAAGCAGAGGAGGCCACAGGTAGAGGAGGTTCCCCTCTACTGTGAACTCCACCAGGTGGAAGGGCATGGCACGATGGCCTGCCCAGATTTTTGGGAAGCCAGAAGAAGGCTGGCAGCAGGAGAGGCAGGAGGAGAGCAACGGAGAATAGAAGCTCCGGTCGAGCAGCCGGCGGTTCAGGACGCCGGCCGAAGAAGGAACGAGGACCGAGTCGACCACGGAGGTCGAGGAGAAGTGGCCCCAGGATGTAGAGGAGTAAGGGTGATCCACGGGGGTGCGGGGATAGGAGCTTCCCGCAAGGGAAGTCTCCATCAAATATATCGGAGGAGCGTCGCTTCGACCTCATAGGCACCACCCCCGTTGGAGGAGATCACCTTCTCCGAAGAAGACATGCTAGGGAATGAGAACCCCTTTCATGACGCCCTCGTAATCCAGGCCGCCGTAGAAGACTTTACCGTTGATCGAATCCTGATCGATAATGGTAGTTCCGTAAACGTCATCTTCAAGAAGACGTTTGACGGGCTGGGAGTCGGCGCAGGAAGGGTCCGAAAGCCGGATGGTCCCCTTTTTGGCTTCTCTGGAGAGAAGCAGGAAGTGGAGGGAGGAGTAGATCTCCTTGTAACACTCGGGGGCACCCCTCTCCAGTGTCGTGGATGCCCCGAGCTGCTACAAGGCCATCTTTGGGAGGCCACTTCTCAACACCTTCAAGGCCGTCCCATCCTCGTACCATCAGTGCCTCAAGTATTTCCAAGGGGACGTCCAGGTGAGGATCAGGAGCGATCCAAGAGCCGCCCGCGAGTGCTACCTCAGCTCGGTTAGCACCATCAACTGGATGGCTGAAGCAGAGGAGTTCGAGAGGGTTACTGGAGGCACGGCCCGGCTGGAGGCGTCCGAGGAAGTGGAGGAGATCGAGGTACTCTCCGCAGCGGGAGTATCGGGGCTGTTGAAGATCGGTGGATCGTTGAAGGTCACCGAGAAGGTGGAGATGGCAACGTGCCTGCAAGATAACGTTGACGTCTTCGCCTGGAGTGCTGCTGAGTTGCCCGAGATCGACCCAGAGGTTGCCTGCCACCACCTCAACCTCGACCCCGCGGTGAAGCCCGTCCGCCAGAAGAAGAGGTCCACCGCCACCGTGTTGGTCGGACCTATCCATGAAGAGGTGAAGAAGTTGTTGGACGCAGGTTTTGTGTCGGAGATCCAGTACCCAGGCTGGGTCTCCAATGTTGTAATGGTTAAGAAGGCTGTAGGCAGCTGGAGAATGTGTGTGGACTTCTCTTTATTAAATAAAAGCTTCCCCAAGGATTATTATCCCTTGCCTCGAATCGACGCGCTGGTTGATTCAGCCGTCGGTTTCCCTGTAATGAGTTTTCTTGATGCGTTTTCGGGATACCACCAGATCCGGATGTATCCCCCCGATTGCCGCGATGTTTCCTTCATCACTGGGGACGGGTGCTATAGCTATAAAATGATGCCCTTTGGGCTAAAAAATGCAGGAGCAACCTACCAGCAGATGATGGACCTTGTCTTCAAAGAGCAGAAGGGAAGGAACCTGGAGGTGTACGTGGACGACCTCTTGATCAAGAGCAAGAGCGTCCCGGAGCATATAGCAGATCTGGTGGAGACCTTCACGACGCTGAGGAAGTTCAAGATGAGGCTCAATCCGACGAAGTGTGTGTTCGGAGCTGGAAGGGGGAAGTTTCTGGGACATCTCATCACCCCAGGAGGGGTGGAGCCGAACCCTGACAAGGTTAAGGCAATCCTAGAGATGGCCTCACCGAAGACCATGAAGGAAGTTAAGAGGCTGACAGGAAGGTTGGCAGGTCTCAGCCGCTTTCTATCCAAGGCCGGGGAGAAGTGCTCTCCATTCTTCAAAACACTCCGCAAAACTGAGAATTTCGCATGGTCCGACGAATGCGAAAAGGCGATCGGAAGGCTGAAGGAGCAGTTGACTCAGACACCTCTCCTTCAGAGCCCGAAGGAAGGTGAAGACCTACTCCTTTATTTGGGAGTAGGGGTGGAAGCGGTAAGTTCCGTGTTGGTCCGGGAAGAAGGAAAGAAGCAGCTCCCAATCTACTATGTTAGACAGGTGCTCAAAAAGGCGGAGTTGAAATATCCAATCTTGGAGAAGCTCGCCTTCGCCTTGGTGGTGTCGGCACGAAAGCTGCGGCGTTATTTTCAAGCTCACTCCATCCGGGTCATAACTGATCATCCTCTCCGAAATATCCTGGAAGGGGTGGAGCATTCGGGAAGGCTGGCGAAATGGTCGGTAGAACTCAGTGAGTTCGACATTTCCTTCTCGCCCCGGGTGGCGATCAAAGTACAGGCGGTAGCAGATTTCTTGGCCGACTTCTCGGTGGAAGCGGAATCGGGAGAGGAGGCTTCTACTCCCATCCCTTGGAAGATGTTCGTGGACGGAGCCTCAGGCAGGAGCTCTGTGGGGGTGGGCATCGTTCTTGTCAGCCCACAGGGAACTAGGATCGAGCAAGCAGTCGAGATCCTCTTCCCCGTAACGAACAATCAGGCTGAGTACGAGGCCATCATAGCAGGCCTGCGCCTCGCAAAGGAGCTGGGCATTCAAGACGTCATGGCTTTCACCGATTCAATGGTGGTCGCGTCTCAGATTCGGGGAGAGTTTGAAGTACGCGACACCATTATGCAAAAGTACCTCGTGAAGGTGAAAGGACTGATTGGAAGCTTTCAATCCTTCTTCGTCGAGCACGTACCGAGAGAGGAGAACTCGGCGGCGGATCGTCTTGCCAAGTATGGGCCAAGAGCAGGAGGGACTATCACGGAGTTGTTTCGACTATCCATTGAGGAAGGAGAGATGATGGAAATCGATCATCGTCCCTCGTGGATGGATCCATTCATTCCCTTTCTAAGTTCTGGGCAACTTTCAGCGGAAGAAGGGGATCAAAGGAGGTTTCGGTACAAGACGGCCTATTACTTATTGCAAGATGGGGAGTTATATCGCAAGACCATCTCGGGCCCTCTGACTAGATGTGTCTCTGAAGAAAAAGTATCTCGAGTGTTAGAAGAGATCCACTCGATAGAGTGCGGAAGCCATTCTGGGACACGCACTTTGGAACAAAGGATCCTGAGACATGGCTACTTCTGGCCCACTATTCGCAAAGATGCGGAAGCCTTCTCAAAAAAGTACCAGAAGTGCCAACTGTTCGCCCCCCTTCATCTGCAGCCGGCCCAGCATCTTCGTTCGATCACCGCCCCATGGCCGTTCGCTATCTGGGGAATGGATTTGATAGGTTCCTTTCCTCCAGCTAGCGGCCAGAGGAGGTTCGTCCTCGTCATGATCGACTACTTCTCTAAGTGGATTGAGGCCAAGGCTCTGGCCAAAACCACCTCTCAAGTCGTGAAGAACTTCATTTGGGGAGAAATCGCCTGCAGATTCGGGATTCCCCTCGCCATCGTCACCGACAATGGTCCACAGTTCGCCAGTTTGGAGCTGGAGGATTTTTGTAGACAGCTCGGAACTGATCTCCGGTTTGCGTCAGTACATCATCCCAGGAGCAATGGACAAGTGGACGCCGCCAACAAGTTAATTATCAACCTACGTACTAAAGAAGAAAGTCGAGAACCTAAGAGGTAATTGGGCGGAGCAGCTCCCCTCGATGTTGTGGGCTTTGAGAACCACTCCTAGCTCAGCCACAGGGGAAACCCCGTTCAAACTCACTCACGGGTCCGAAGCTCTCATCCCAGTAGAGTTCGAGGTCAGAAGTCCTAGGGTGATTGCGGCAGAAGACGGAGATGAAGAATGGCGACTAGAGAATGAGGAAGCCCAGAAGCTGTCCCTCGACTACATCGAAGAGCTTTGAGATCTAGCCTCAGCTAGGCAGGAGGAGATCAAGCGTCGCATGGCAAGACACTTCGACAAGCACGTTCATCTCAAGCACTTCCAAGCAGGTGACCTAGTCCTGAAGAAAGTGGACGCAGCTGGGAGATCAGCGGTCGTAGGAAAGCTCAACCCTAATTGGGAGGGACCTTTCATCGTCCACGAAGCACTCGCAACAGGAGGGTATCGCCTACAGCATCAGGAAGGAGAGCTCTTGGGGAACACATGGAACGGCGATGATCTAAAGAGGTTTTACCCTTAAGCAGGGATGTATACCCTTCTCTTCTGTAAATTGATTGCTTAAAATATAATACCCCCTGAAACAAGGGATGAGGAAGATTTTCCATAATAGCAAGCCTTAAAATAAGAAAGCAGGTAAAGTTGATCTCCTAGTCAGGTTGGGAAACTGGCCTCCGACTTGATTCTCGTAAAACCCAGAACGGATGATGGGACGGTGCCTCGGTAGTGCGTTCCCCTAAGACCAAGCCTCTGCATTGACGGTCGAGATCAGCTCCCCCCTTGCACGTTGGTCGTGGTTCCCTCCGACCGCATCTCTCATCCGACTGGAGAGGTTATCAGGAGGAAGTCTGGACGCCGACCTCCCCATTTGACAAAGGATGATCGACTTAACCCGTCAGGGGACCCTTGAATAAAGGTGTTGTGTACCCTCGAAGGCTGAGAGCCCGTAACAAGCAATTCGTCTCTAATTACTTCCCCCAATCGTATGAGTTGATGTACTTAAGTGTGCTTAACCCCCCGTTTAATTGTTGAGCAACAGGGAACAGGTGGGGTCGGCATCCAGCATCCGAGTAGGATGGAGACCTTGGGATGTTGTGTTTCCTTGGAAGGTGCTCCTCTGGAACCTCCCCGATAGTCATTCCCTACTGTGTCGACCCCTTCAACAACAGGATGGAGACCTTGGGATGGTGTGTTCCCTTGGAAGGTGCTCCTCTGGAACCTCCCCGACAGTCATTCCCTACTAAGTTGTCTTCTTCAATAGCAGCAGCTTCGCACTAGAAGGAAGACTATCGGGGATATGAGTCCCCTTGGCCCCGACCATCTTTTCCTATTTAACGTTTTTTTTTCGGAAGTCAGGGTGCGAGTAGGTACCAACTCGCAGGGGTTAGTGCGAGTAGCCCTATGGGCGAGAAGCAAAAATGAAAACGAGCAGATCAAAGAAGCGAGCAAGGTAGATGGTCGGCAGGTCCGATTTCATCCTAAGACGCTCTGACAAGAAAGACAAGAAAACATGCGAGCCTATGAGCCTAGCGAGATCATATCAGCTCAAGGAAGATTCACCAAGAAAATAAATATTACTGTACAACCCTTATTCTCCGAGGGTAGGACCCACTCAAGGCCACGTAGGCAGAAGTCAAAGTCAAAGAGGTCAGAGCAGAGACAGGGAGTCAAAGAGACAAGACAAATCAGCCAGCAGGAGCGGTAGAAGGTTGGTGAGTATTGACTAAATACTCGCCAGGTGGGCGACTATGGTCGAAGATACGTGCCAAGTATCGCGTATGTCTCCCCAGGGCTAGTCAAACCGCAGAAGACCTGCGCGAGTATCGGCCCGGCTTGTGCGAGCAGCACCCAATACTCGCCAGATGGGCGACTATGGTCGAGATGCTTTCCGAATATTCATATAGTCGCCAGGCAGGATGGGGGGTATAAAAGGCCCCCCCTCCCTTTGGTTTGCCTATAAATAGGACCTCAGGGGTACTTGGATTGGCACCTGGACTTGAGCTTTTGGACCCCGATTTCCGAATTCTCGAGCCCGTCACCCTTGCTTTCTAGCCAAGTTGGTGCCTTCCTCGTACCCTGCTCGGCCATTTTTGGTCTTGGAGGGGAAGTCTCTTCGGAGCTTCTGGGTACGTGGTGGGACTCCCTGCCGCAGCGACCTGGGGTCCTGTTGTTGTTGCTCTCATAGCTTCCTCGTAGTCGTCAGCTTAGTCATCTCTTCGAACCACTTGGCAAGTAGTCTCCGGCTGCATTTGTCCGAATCTTGAGGCCAGGATTTTCCCGACGTCAACACTTTGGTGCGGTGAGCTTGGACAGTAGCCAGAGAAAGAAAGCTTAGTGGGAAGAAAAGATGGTTGTAGTAGGCGACCATGAGGATGTTGTCGGCAACTCGGCCGGTGGTGGCGAGTTTGTGACGTTAGCAGTCTTCGAGCAATTCGCGCGGCGGATAGAAGAGTCCTTGCGAGTAGTCCTTCAATCTCGCACGGAAGGAACGACGACCTCGCCTCATTGCCCGATTCTGACCGAAGAAGGTGCTCACCCTCGGCGAGCAGGGAAGGAGCATGGAGAGGAGCTGGAGCGACCAAGGAGGTCACAGTTTTACTCGCAAGTCTCGCAGGGAGCTGGTAGAATCCGATTCCGCGAAGAGGAGGAGCAGGCGAGGTACTTCGGTACTCGCCATGCTAGCGAGTATGGGGGAAATACTCGCCAAGAAGAGGGTCGTCTCCCATTTGGTGAGAAGCCATTCGGGGAGGAGACCGTCGTCGCGCCAGTGCCAGAAGGATTCAGAGATCCCGCGATGAATTATTGCTCGGGGAGAGACGACCCTATCCGTCGGGGGAAGAGGCGTAACCGGAGAAATAGCCGAAGGAGGAATAAGGATCGGGTCAGCCAAGAATGTCAAGGAAGGATCAGGGCCGGGGAAGTAGGAGTGAGTTTTGGAGAAGTGGAGCTCGGATCTTTCCGCAAAACGAATTTCCACCAAGCCTACCGCCAAGATGTCGCTCCAACCTCTCAAGCGCCATCCCCGCTAGAGGATATCACTTTCTCAGAGGAGGGCATGTTCAGGGATGAGAATCCCTTCCGTGATGCCCAGGTGATTCATGCGATTGTCGAAGACTCCACCGTCAACCGGATCCTGGTGTGCAGCGGGGGTTCTGTCTGTGTCGTCTTTACGTCGTTCTTACGAACATGTTTGACAACCTGGAGATCAAGGCGAGAAGGATGACGATCTTGGATGGTTCCCTTTTTTGATTTCTCAGGTAAGCGAAAGAAGGCGGACGCGACAGGAAGAGCAGCTGCCGTCGGGAAGCTCAATCCAAGACGGGAAGAACCCTTCATCGTGAAGGGGAGCTGTTGGAAAACACCTGGAAGGGCGACAACCTGAAAAGGTTTGGCTGCTAAGCGGGAGTATGTACACATCCCACCCCTGTAAATATATTGTCCATAAATAAAACCATCACCTCCCTGAAACATGGGAAATGGTGAGTCTTTTGTCACTTCCAGCTATGTGTTTTCAAGTAAAAGAAGAAAAGAAGGCAAAGCCGATCTCCGCGTTAGGTTGGGAAACTTGCCTCCGACTTGATTCTCGTAAAATCCCAGAACGGGTGATGGGACAATGCCTCGGGTATACGTCCCCCTAAGTCCAAGCCTCTGCAATGACGGCTGAGATCAGCTCCCCCCTTGCACGTTGGCCGCAGTTCCCACTGGCG
Organism: Dactylorhiza incarnata; assembly: GCA_033032865.1. Taxonomy (NCBI): domain Eukaryota; kingdom Viridiplantae; phylum Streptophyta; class Magnoliopsida; order Asparagales; family Orchidaceae; genus Dactylorhiza; species Dactylorhiza incarnata. Next base: position 903,088 of record JAWHQI010000240.1, on the reverse strand, counting down.
GCATTTCTCATCCGACTGGTGAGATTATCAGGAAGAAGTCTGGACGCCGACCTCCCAACTCGACGAAGAGATGATCGACTTAACTGATCAGGGGACAGTGCCTCAGTTGTTCGTTTCCGAGTTCTTCATCCTATTGTGTGGGTTAATGTGCTTAAGTGTGCTTAACTCCCCGTTCAAATTGTTGAGCAACAGGAAACAGGTTGGGTCGACATTCAGCACCCGAGTAGGATGGGGAACTTAGGATGCTGTGATCCCTTGGAAGGTGCTCCATTGGAATCCCCCTACTGTCATTCCCTACCGGACGATCTGCTTGTTAATATCCATCACCGCCAGTTGGGAAACAAGCCTCCAACTTGTACCTCGTAAAAACCCAGAACGGATGATGGGACAGTGCCTCGGTTCAGCAACCCTCTAAGACCAAGCCTCTGCATTGACGATCGAGATCAGCTCCCCCCTTGCATGTTGGCCACGGTTCGTATCGACTGCGCTTCTCATTCGACTGGAGGGATTACCAGGAGGAAGTCTGGACGCCGATATCCCAACTTGGACAAAGAGGTGATCGATTCGACCGACCGAAGAACGAAGACTTCAAGCATCCAAGTAGGATGGTGGCCTAAGGACGGTGTGTCCCCTTGGACCTGTCCGGCTGCCATGTCGTACTTGATGTCATCCTTTGAAGACATCAGGCTTTCAAGTAGGAGAGAGGCCTCGGGCTGATATGTCCCCCCGGGCCTCCCCAACTGTTGAACCCTACTTCTGCCTTCCCTTGAAAAGCTCCTTTGATTATTGCATAAATCCTAAACGAGCTCTTCACTAGGTGCAAGTCAAGGCCTTGGGAGCAAATAGGTGGTTGCAAGTATGCAGGTGCGAGTATGATAGTGCGAGCATGCATTGGCGAGTATGCAGGAGCGAGCACTCATCCTCGCCGAGATCCTAAGAGCCTAGCGAGCACTCAACCTCGTCTCGAGCCTAGGAGTCTAAGCGACACACAAGCAAGGAAGTAAGTACAAGAAAGAAGAACATGCAAGCAATCAATCCAGTTCCTTTCATTTGCAAAAATTCTTGTGTGTACTACAAGTTACAGGTATATTGAAGAACTGCACAAAAAAGGTCGTTGGGCGAGCAAAAAGGGAGCCCAGGCGACTAGGCGACATCCTCGCCTTCTATATATATATCGGCCTCATCAGCAGCATCATCATCGCCATCATCGTCGTCATCATCATCATCGTCATCCTCGTCATCGTCGTCCTCGACATCGCTAGGTAGCGGCGAGGATGCTCGCAGGGGGGAGGTGGACTCCACGGCGAGCAGTGTCGGGATGAGGTCCATCACCGTCAAATCCATTGCTTCCGGCTTCAGGAGATTATCGGCCTTCAGCTGATTCAGGATGACATCCCCCGTTGCTCGCGCGATCTCCCGACGCATATATGGCAGATCGTCGCCATGCATCCTTATTCGCTTGCCGGCCCGAGAAGGGCCCGCCTCTGCCGGTTATTGCTCGGCAGGCTGAGTTTCCAACTCGGCGATGCGAACCTGGGCGGCCTCCAAGGCCGCGCGAGTATCCTCCAGCTCCTTCTCAGCCTGGGAGAGCCTCTTCGCCGACTCCAGCTCGGCAGCCTGCGAAAGGTAAAAAGAAGAAAAGTTAGTTTAAAGTTGTCGGCAAGGTGGCGAGTATCTTAGAAACAAGCAAAGTCGCAAAGGCGAGTACCTCGAACTCCTTGATCCGGAGCGCGAGGGCGATCAGCTTCGGACCCTGCACCTTGATCACCTGCTCGTACTCAAGTAGTCGCCTTGCTGTTGCGTGAGCCAGCTCGGCTGACCGCAATAGGGAGCGCGAGGTCTGGTGGGCCAGATCCTCGGCAGTAGTGTCCTGCAGGACTTCGGCGTCCGCGCGACCATACAGGACGTAGGTCACTTCGAAGGCCTCCCCCTTGTCCTCCCAATCTTCCGACCAGGAGGGGAGGTTGGAGCTGAGGGTCACCTCATGGGCGCGCTCAGCCCAGGTCACCAATGGACGACCATAGGCATCCTCGCTTCGGGTGCCCTCGTTAAAGAAAGGATGGTTGCTCGGCTCGCCAGCCTCCGAGGGATCCGCCTTCTTGCCCAAATCCCTATGTGCGACCTCCTTCTTGCTCCTCTTGGGCTTGGAGGCCTTAGCCTTGGCCGCTCGCCTCTTTGAAGTCCCGGCCCCATCGCCGGCGACATTGAATTCGTCGCCCCCTGGCGACAAGACGATTGGGGAGGAGCCCCCAACCTCGCGCGTCGAGGTTCCCGCACCCCCTTGGGTGGCGGTCGTCGCCTTCGCCGCAGAAGGAAGAATGTCGCGAGGTAGAGCTCGCACGCCTGTAAAAAGAAGACCAAAGATTAGTCGCCTGATCGAAGCCAAGGGGCGAGTATGGCTGATGCTCGCACGAAAAGTACCTTCCCCTAGGCGAACTTCTGTGAGCTCGTCTACTCGCCGCCTCAGTGCATCACATCCAGGCGACGATGCCTGAAGGAGTCAAGCAGTTTCTCCTGACTCTCCTGCAAAGAAGGGACGGTGAAGACATTCTCTGACGGCTGGATGGGCAAGCTGGAGATGCCCGCGAAGTTGCCCTCGATGACGACTAGTCGCTCCACCCAGCGATGGTTCTTATTTGAAGTGCACAGAAAGATGGCGCCCTCGCCGGTCGCCATGACCGAGAATACTCGCCTAAAGACCGAAAGGTCGAAGACGATATTCTGGTCCCGAAGGTAGCACAGGAACCCCACGATGGTCGCCACCCCGTTGGGATTAATCTGGGCGGGGACTATCCCGTAGAAGCCGAGTATCTGACAGAACTCCGGCCACAAGGGAAGTTGCAGACCGACCTCGAAGTGACGGATGGGGAAGATCATCGCCAAGAGCGAGGAATTGTTTAGTCGCTCAGACTTGCGAGGAAGCCTGGCGACGTATCCTGGCGTCGCGAACTTGGCCTTGAAATCATCCAAGTCCTTCCGAGTCGTGATCGGCTTCTTGAAGGAGTTCTCCTCGAAATTTTTGGCATGGTTAGCTCGCCGGATGGTCGCCTCGTCAGTCATCTCGGAAGGAAGGAAAGTAGGCGAGTATCGAAGAAGGGCGAGGAGTAGAAGGCCGGAAGATACTCGCACAAGAATCTGAAGATCGCCAAAAGCGTATTCAAGGCTCACCCCCCCTATTTATAGTATTCGGGTATCCTGGCTTGTCGAACACGACTCCGCAGGTACGACTAGGGGTGGCGAGTATCGAAGGAAGACGCCAAAAGCGCAGAGCGCATCAAGCTGCCGACCTTCAGCTGGCGAGTACCTGCATCACAGAAACATGAAGAAGCTCGCCAAAATGCAGACGACATTCAACCAATGCTCGGCAAAAATAAAAAGAAGATAGAAAAAATCCAACAAGAACGAGTGGAGTCAAGCAAGACAAAAAGAAGAGCGAGTATTCAAATACTCGGAGGATAAATAAATCTTCAAATATAATAAAGTGCAAGTACAAAGAATGCTCGCTAGGAGCTACAAGCTACAAAAAGAAGAAACTGCTAAAAAGGGGCAGCACCTAGGGTTGTGCTTGGATGTTCGCCTGGGGATCCTGAGGCTGAGGGTGACACCCGACCCAGCCCATGCTGCGAGCACGCTTGAAGTGCTCGGAGGCCACGGACATAGCATCCTCGCCTTGTCGCAGCTGGTCTTCGATCCTCGCCAGCCTCCCCGCCGAGCCCATGCTCGCGCGCATCCCGACCAGCTCATCATGGTGCAGCTGCTGCCGGTGCTCGATCCTTGCCACCCTGCGCTCCAAATCGCTGATAGAATGGAGGCGAGCTTCAGTACCCGACAGGCGAGTATCAAACTCCTCCAACAGGGATACTCGCGCCTCTAATTCAGTCAAGCGGCGGTGAGGGTCACTAGTCGCCAAGCGCTCAACCCGCGACTCCACATCAGTCAGGCGGCGATGAGGCTCGCAGATCGACAGCCGCTCTATCTTGGACTCCAAATCCAAGATGGCGCGAGTAGCCCTCTCCTGGTACTCGCGAGGGGGGAGCCCGACGGCGTCGATCAGTGCTCCCACGGGAGTATGAGCGCGACCTGCAGAAGAAAAAAAATGAAGAGTCAGAACTCCGGCAAAAAACAGAAAGCAGTGCGAACTCCAGTGGCGACTATCCAAAAGCAGCGACCAAGTACCTGGCCGAGGACTCCGGGTATGTCGGCGATCAGGGGTGCGAGATCTCCGGCGAGGAGAGACCCTTCCTCAATACGGGGAGGGGCTGCGACGAACGCCGTCTCGGCGAGTAGTGTGCCCCCCAGGATGATCCCGGTTAGAAGGCATGCTCCCCCGACCGCGACCATCTCCTGGTCGCCCTCCACCCCTTGGAGCAAAGAAGCCCGAAGACCCTCCGGTCCCGCCTCTGCGCGAGGACTCCCCTTGGTGGGTGGAGGGAGCAGTAGAAGTTGATGGGCGCTGGTCGCCCGGAAGAGCCGTTGAGGGCGGAGGTCTAAAAGGAGGTGGCGGAAGCCCACCCTCGGGCAGTTGCGAGTTGATCACCGGCTCTGGACGCAAAGGAGGTGGTGGCGGCGGAGGAATGATGTTCGTCAGAGGAGCCCCATGCTCTCTCATCGGCCTCTTCTCCACGGAGGAGATGTGGAGAATCCTCACCGAGCGACCACTCCGAGATCCCCCTTCAGGCGAGATCATGGAAGAAGACCGCAGCGCCAGGACAGCCAAAGGCTCCTCCTGAGCCCCAGTATTCGGCAAATCTGCGAGCAAGATCGAAGACGTTAGAATCGTGCCAAAGTTACAGCAAGAACTAGAGAAAAGGCGAGTAAAGAGCTCACCTCGCGCAGGAGGGAGATCTGGTTGGGCTTGAGACTGGGCCCCAGCCCTACTCGCCTCCGGGGCGACCTCTGCCAAAGGAGGAGGAGGAGCGGAAGCAGGCGAGTTCCCCTCATGGGAGAGGCCCAAGTCGTCCAGCAACTGCTAGCGTTGCTCGCCCAAAGGGTCGGCGACGTTCTCTGTAGTCACCTCCTTCTTCTTCCCTTTCTTCTTCTTCTTAGCAACCCTCTTCCTCTTCTTAGTGGCGAGGAAGGCATCGAGTTTGGCATCACGAGAAGGAAGAGCTGGAGTGCCAATCAGACTCGAGAGGCCAGCCATGGATTTTTTAGCAGCCTCGGCATAGTTGAGCGACATTGTAGGCGAGTGCAGAAAGGTGGTTCCGTCAGAGACCCCCCCCCCCCCCTTCTATATAGAGGGTCCGGGCGTCGGCCAGCGAGATGCCGAGTATTGCCCGATACTCGCCAAGGCGGAAGCTCGTCGAATAAAGGTTGGATGTTTCTTTCCGAGCAACTGCGTTACTCGCAAAGAGCGGGGATTGTGTACAACCCTTATGTTGGGTTTTTCTAGAACCATACATCACATGTAGGCGCAGCGGAAATAAAGAGAAACAACCCAAAAAAACTTGGATCGGCCATGAATATTGAATCAAGAAGTAAAACAAAACTACTAGGCAAAAATTACCTTTGAGGGATTGGACCAAATCCAACCTAGATGCTCCAAGAAGAAGATTCCTGTCGGCGGCAAAGAGAGTTCTCACGTAGAATTATGTCTACGTCTCTACAGAGATCCACACGAGCTGGGAGAAGAAGACTGGACTCTTGCACTTCCACGGATTGCTAGATCCGCTTCAGGAAGAACAACACCGGCGACAATCGTCGGAGAGGAGGTCGGCGGTGGCGAACGGGCGGCGGAACTCCTTCCGTCTAGGGTTCGGGCGGAACACCTTCCGTCGGGTCTTCTTCCAGGAGGCGTAAGAAGAGCGTATTGAACCCTTAAGATTAAGTTCTATTTATAGCCGAAGTATAAACAGACCTAAAAGAATCGCTATCCGCAGTCCATACAGAAAAAGAACTCTTTCTGTATAAATTAGTCGGGATTTCACGAATCAGCATTCGTCGAGTTTACACGGGATAATCTGACGAATTCCGACGATCACATCAGACGGCAACATTTGCCGAGTTAAGGATCTCTGTAACAATTCGTCGGGATTTCACAGAACAATCCGACGAATTCGACGAATCATATCCGACGAATTCTATCCGTGTAAACCCGATGAATTCAGACAGCAACATTTGCTGGACCTCCCCCATTCTATATGGTGATTGGTAACCTTTACCAACACAGTCAATCTTCCATCTTCTCCACATGCTCTTATGTGCGACCCTGCAGGCTCATATCGCGTTGGTAGTGACATTACATGTTTGACCACTTCTAGATCACAATGGTAACTCCAACACCTTATTCTCCGAGGGTAGGACCCACTCAAGGCCACGTAGGCAGAAGTCAAAGTTAAAGAGGTCAGAGCAGAGACAGGGAGTCAAAGAGACAAGACAAATCAGCCAGCAGGAGCGGTAGAAGGTTGGCGAGTATTGACTAAATACTCGCCAGGTGGGCGACTATGGTCGAAGATACGTGCCGAGTATCGCGTATGTCGCCCCAGGCCCCCCCCCCCCCCCCCCCCCCCCTCCCTTTGGTTTGCCTATAAATAGGACCCCAGGGGTACTTGGATTGACACCTGGACTTGAGCTTTTGGACCCCGATTTCTGAATTCTCGAGCCCGTCACCCTTGCTTTCTAGCCAAGTTGGTGCCTTCCTCGTACCCTGCTCGGCCATTTTTGGTCTTGGAGGGGAAGTCTCTTCGGAGCTTCTGGGTACGTGGTGGGACCTCCCTGTCGCAGCGACCTGGGGTCCTGTTGTTGTTGCTCTCATAGCTTCCTCGTAGTCGCCAGCTTAGTCATCTCTTCGAACCACTTGGCAAGTAGTCTCCGGCTGCATTTGACCGAATCTTGAGGCCGGGATTTTCCCGACGTCAACAATTACTATCAGAATGAATGTTATCTACCAAAAAATATATACTCGCAGAGCCTCGAGAAGCACAAGAAATGTCAAAAAATAAATAGTTCACTTCGACGGCGGAACATACTCGGCCGAATCTGACTTGTCCTCTTCCTCGTCGTCTTCCTCTTCGCTGGCGTTCAAGATATCTGACAGAAGCCCCTCCGTCGTCAAGCTATCCGCCCCAGGCGCCAGCAAGCCGGCCACCGAAAGCTTCGCAAAAACTAAGTCCCCGGCGGCTAGGGCAATCTCTCGTCGAAGAGACGAGAGCTCCTGCGACGTCATGAACGATCCAGGAGTTCGGCGAGAAGGTCCGGCTTCCGAGAAGGAAAGTGCAGCCATCCTCGATTCCAGCTCGGCGTTACGAACCTGCGACGCCTCCAGCAAGACTTGGCTCGCCCGCAGGTCGCACTCGAGCTTAGAGATCGTCTCCGCCGCCACCAACTGCTCTTCCTGTACAGGCGAGAAGGACAGGTTAGAAGGTACGAAGAAAAGCCAGCGAGTTTTTAATCCAAGCTCGCGCAATGTACCAAGACCACCTCGAAGCTCCGACTGGATTCGGCTTTATCCTCGGCCGCCTTGGCGCACCTTAGGGCCTCGTTCTCCCGCTTCTCGGCCTCCATCGTCGGCTTCCGATGAAGCGTGAGCTCCAATTCAGAGCCAAGAAGATTCCGCGCTGTTTGATGAAATAACTCAGAAGCTCGCAGCATTGCTCGCGACCCCTGGTCGGCGAGAAAGCGAGGAGAAACCTCCTGCAGAACCTTCGCATCATTGCGACCATAAAGGCCGAACAAGACGCTGAAGGCATCATCGTTCGGGACCTCATCCTCGCTCCACGAAGGCAGGCGAGTGCTCAAGATCACCTCGCTACGCTCCCGGCTCCAGGTAATCAGCGACTCGCCATCCAAGCCCCTGTTCAGCGAACCCTGCCCAAAGTTGGGATGGTTCTCAGGGACGCTGTCTTCCTCCTCGCGAGCGCGCTGCTCCGCCACACGCCGGGCAACTTCCTTTCTCTTCCTTTTCTTGATCGCAGGAGGTTCGTCCTCGGCCGGCCATCCAACTGCGCGCAGGATCTCAGCCTCGGCGCCCACCCCAGGATGGATCTCCGCGACAGGAGACCCATGCTCGCCATCTTCCTCCTCGCCTTGTTGCATTGTCGCCGGATCGACCATGGGAGACCGAGGAGGTGGGGTCTGACCCCCCACAGGCAGAACCGTGGAGGGAAGATGCCGACAAGCTGAAGACGGTCGTTAGACCAAGAAACAAAGGTAAAACTTATTAAATACCAACGACTAAGGAAGGTTACCCTCGGCAGGATGCACAAAAGCGAGGTGGTCCACATCCCTTCGCCAGAACTCGATATCGAGTTTCTTGTTCTTTAAGGCGAGGAAGAGTTCCTCGCGCCGGCCACGGAGCGATGGAGTGGCGAGCGCCCCAGAAGGTCTTTGCTGAGGGCGATTTGGCATGTGCGAGAAGTCACCCGTGATGAAGATGAACTTCTCGCTCCACCGGTGGACCTTGTTCGAAGTCCCGACCACCTTGCAGTGATGGCTGCCGAAGAAGATCACCCCGTCCTTGGTCGCTCCCATGTAGAAGATCTTGCGGAAGATGTCCAAGTCGAAAGCGATCTTCTCGCTCCGAAGAAAGCAGAGGTAGCCGATGATCATCGCTACCCCGTTCGGGTTGATCTGGGCGGGGACCCAGCCATAGTACCGGAGGATCTGGCAGAACTCGGGCCAGAGAGGAAGGCGCAGGCCGACCTCGAAATGCGACAGGGAGAAGGCGAGCTTGCCCTCTGAAAAGGTGTTGATCCGCTCGTGGGGAGCGGGAAGGCCGACCCGGAAGCCTTGCGTGAGGTGTTGATGGACGAATCTCTCCAGATCGTCCGCACGAGTGATGGGTTTCTTGAACTTATTCGCGATGAAGTTCTCGGCATAAGTTAAGCGGCGGGTCTCAGCTTCCAAAGAAGGTGTCATCGTAGCGAGTAGGCAGAAGGGGGCAAGAAGGAAAGACAATTGAAGAAGTTCGAGAAAGCGCTCCGATTTTGGACCCCTACCCCCCTATTTATAGAAATCGGCAAAAGGGGGGGGGGGTCGCGACGATAATTCGTGCGAGGTTTCTACCTACTCGCCAACATGGAACTCGCACAAACTACCTTACACGCGGAGTGCTAACTACCCTTCTCGCGTCTAAGCGACGATCTACAAAAAAACGCAAGAAAGCCCAGCAGAAGACAAAGCCAACATAAAATCAAGCGATAAGGTTTAAAGTCGCAGCACACAGACAATTCTAGATTATTACAAACACTCGCAGAATAATGTTCTAAAAATACAAATCAGCAAGCAATCCTAGTTGATATGAGGATCGCCGCGCCTATCCGAGGTTGCACCAAACCGCCCCTTGAATCCCAGCTGTCGCGCGAAGCCCATCTGCTCATTTGCTCTCGCCATGAATTCATCGCCAAGCCGGATGTGCTCCTCCATACGATTCAACGTCCCAAGGGACCCCATACTCGCCCGAAGGCTGCGCACTTCCGCCTTCAGCGCCTCATAGCGATGTTCTATGCCGACCATCCGACTGTCCAGCTCGGTGACGAGATAGTGCTTTCCCTCTGCCATTTCTAGCCGATGCTCGAATCCCTCGATGTTCGAGACGCGACCTTCAAGCGAGGTTATTCGCCGATGAACCTCGTAGGCCAGCAACCTCTCTACCTTTATCTCCAGGTCGAGGTAGGCGGAGGCTATCTTCGTCCTATACTCGCGAGTAGGAAGGCCGAGCGCCTCAATAAAAGCAGACCCCGAAGACATGGCACGAGCTGGAAGATGTCGAGTTAGAAAAAGAACCACCTAAAGATAGCACTCGACGAAGATTATACCTGCCCGCACAGGTGCCGCTCTCGGTTGATGACGAGGAGGCGAAGGAGACCGCCGAGGAACATTCCGGCGAGGAGGAGAGGCAACCCGACGAGGGGATGGAGTTCGTCGTGGACTGAGCCTTCGCCGAGGAGATCGGCGAGGAGAAGGCGAGCACCGAGGAGTATGTCGGCCCCCTGAGCGCCCACCCCGTCCGTTATGGGACGACGGCCCGCTGTCAGGGCGCCGAGGAAGCTGAGCCGTGGGAAGAACCGAGGAAGATCCTCCCTCTCCAGCAATAGTGACCCGGGAGTTCCTCAGCAATATGCGCTTCCCACACGGCACGCGCTCAGGAAGGGGGGATGGCGGACGAGAAGGTTCCCGCTCAGGGAGAATACCTGTGGGAAGGACCGGTGGAGGCGGTAGGTGCTCGGCACTTGCTCGCCCTTCGAGCGGGGACGTCTGTAGGTTCACCTCCGCTAAGGGCTCACTTATAAAAGAGCTTCGGCATCAACGAAAAGTCCGCACAAGAATCGCAGTATCTCGACAAAGCGCTTACCTTCTCGGAGAGGGTCCTGGTTAACGTTCTGGGGTTCTTCCTCGGCAGTAGTTAGAGGAACTTCGTCCCCCGATCTCTCAGCGGTCGATGGCGCTAAGGAGGGCTCGGGCGCGGAGGTCGCCGGATTCGCCCGAGGAACCTCCTCGGCCAAGGGGCTAAGGCGACGATCGGAGGCTCCTCTTTTTCTCATACGAGTATCCGAGCTTTTCGTCTTCTTCATTAATTTCATCAACAGCTCGGTCTTCGCGAGCATCTGCTCGGCAGACAGCATCTCGTCGATTCTAAAAAAGTGGCGTGCCAAGGAAGGATCACCCCCCTCTATTTATAGACTTTTGGGGGTCCTAGGCCTGCCGAGTAGGTAGGTTTCCTGCCAGAAGAAGCTCGTCGAATATGGTTTGGATGATTCTTTCCGACCAACTATGTTGCTCGCAAAGAGCGGGGATTGTGTACAACCCTCATTCTCCGAGGGTGGGCCCCACTAAAGGCCACGTAGGCGGAGGTCAAGGTCAAAAGGTCAAGGCAGAAGTCAACAATCCGGAAGACGAAGGAAGATCAAGAGCTTTAGTTGTGCGAGAAGGTACTTGCTCGCCCCATGACGAGGAGGAAAACCCTGCCCGGCGTTCCCTACCCGGCCAGGCGAGGAAGCCATGAGCCCAGACCTACTCGCCTATAGGCGACTTAGCCAACCAACTCGCCAGTTAGGTCTGAGGTCCTTGCCTGCTCGCCCACCTATTGCCTTGTCTAAAAAACCAACTCTAGAGGGTCATGGATAGTCATCTGCTTCCCCCCTCCCCCCTAGGATTTGTCTATAAATAGACCCCCAGGGGTACTAGAAATGGCACTTGTAAAAAAATAGAGCTGCACCCCTCCCCCTTTGACAATCAAGAATCTTCCTTAGCAAGTGCCTACCTAGTACCGAGCTCGGCCATTTGTGGTTTTGGAGGAGAAGACTCTTTAGAGCTTCTGGGTACGTGGTGGGGCATCCCTGCCGCAGCACCTGGGGTTGTGTCCTTTTTCTCTCTCCGTTTCGTTCGTCGTAAGCTAACCAAACCATCTCGTGCAACTGCTGGGCAAGTAGCCTCAGGCTGCATTGATCTGAATCTTGAGGCCAGGATTTTCCAGGCGTCAACAATAAAGGCTTGAGTGTTGTTGTTATAGTCAACATGTATCTCACCGTATAGCCTTTTCAAGCTCTTCCACTCCTCGAATATTTAACTATTCAAAGGATGCAGACTCTCGGTCTTTGAAGGAGAAGTTTATGATTATTGGAGCGTCAAAATGAGAACTTTAATTTTATCTCAAGGGTTATGGGACCTTCAATCAAAGTACTCAGAACCAAGTATTGTATCACCATTAGTGAAGTTGTTAGAAGAAAATTCCAATATATTTCTTGAAATTAAACAAAATTGATGCTAAAGCCCTACTGTACATACAACTAGGAAATTATAGCCTCAAGCATTTCAAAAGAAGCATTTGACATTTTAATCAAAACATATAAAGGGTCAACAACAACATCAACACTCAAGCCTTTATCCCACCATAGTGGAGTCGGCACAAATTTCAAAGGGTCAACCATGGTAAACTTTATCCAACTTCAGTCACCATAGCGAGTTTGATACATTAAGATGAAAGGATAAAACATCACAACATTCTTCTCAAGAGTCGCAACAATAGTGATAGGGATCATCCACCACCTTTGGATCGTCGCACAGCGGGCCCCGCGTTTGATTGCTTGCGCAAGAGAGCTAGACCGAATCGACGATCCGATGCCTAGGACACGTTTTGGTATGTGTTTAACCAATTTTTCATATATTATTTTCATTTTCATGTCTTATTTATTTAGATCGGGCCCCTTATATCAACAGACAGTCACACCCATTGATGTATGGTTGCCCTAATATGAGGGTAGGGCAGCCGTCGGGAGAAATTGCATATTTTGGAGGTGACAATTCTCGAAATTCGGCGATCACGTCCTGGTGTTGTGAATCGTAAGGTGTCGACTCCTTATGTTTATATCTTTTTTTCTCCTTGCTCTACATCTGTAGCCCCTCTTCCCCCGCCCCTCTTGAATAGCGATCAGAATCCCTCCAAACTTGCAGTCAACCGCTCAAAACCACACCCCTCCTCGATCCCTCCAAAATCTAGATCTCCCCCCCCCCCCCCCCCCCCCCCCCTCCCCTCAAAAAGGGGGATCACAGTGACCAGGCCAGGCCGATTGTTTATCAAAAACTCAGGTCTCCGCAAAGTCGTAAGACCATGTATTGGGGTTGGCGCCTACCCAGCACCTCGACGGCTCTTCCAGCTAGAAGCCACATCACTACTAACCCTCAACCTTCAGCCCCCAATGACCTCTCCATCCACCAAAACAGTGGCCGCCGACCACCACAACCCCTTCCCAACACCAAACAGCTCGACCTCCTCCTAACCATCACACCGCCAGCCCTAACTTTGGGATAGCCGCAGACGCATCTTCAACCTACGAATCTCCAAGACTTAACCAAGGAAATTTGAATATTACATTCATTTTAAGATGTTTTTATTTTATATAGGTATCACATGCATATCTATTTTACTCCATTTGAATATCTATATACATTGGTTAGCTTGATTGGCTGAAATGCATCTGTTTTATTTTAACCTGAAGATTTATAATGATAAAAACTAACTAAGACATTAATTGGGATATGCAAACTGAAATCTTATAGAAGTCCAAATGGTTATGTAAAGTAATTTAAATATAAGAGTAAGGCTTTGTTTGGGGGGACTTATTTTCACCGGTCAAGCGGTCATGACCGCATGAACCGGACCTTAATTAAGGTCCGGTTCATACGGTCATGACCGCTTGACCGGTGAAAATAAGTCCCCCCAAACGGAGCCTAAGTCTAGTTAACCAACCTTGGTTAAGTAGTGAAATATATATATATATATATATATATATATATATATATATATATTCAAGGGGGTATTTAGGACCAAATGAAAAAGCATGAAAAGTTGGGAACTGATTTGTTCAAAACTAAAAGTTGAGACTGAAATATATAAACACACACGAGTGACAGACACGGGGCTCCGCCCCTACGGTCAATCGTACCTCGAATCAGATAGTACCTCGACCACGTCACGCGTGTCGCTCGCAAATATTAATACAAATATATTGCTCTGGGACCAAACTACCCTCCAAATAAAAAGTATTCTACTCCTAAATTATGGTTTTTTGGTCTTTTATTCATCAAGAATGGCATTGATTGTGTCCCCACTCCCCGCCTCCCGTCAGCTTTTCTACCCGCGCCCCTATGTTTTTTTTCATCATTTCGGTAAGCCTTGGTTTTTTTTCATCACTCCTCCCACGTCAGGAGAATGGCTTTTCTACCAGCTTTTCTACCAGCTTATGGTTTTTTCATCATTTTCTACCCGCACCTCTTGTTGGTGTTTCCAAGGTGATCTGGAAGTGATCAAACATTTAGTCTCACTGCCAACGCGATATGAGCCTATGGGTCACACACAAGAGTGTTTGGAGAAGTTGGCGGAAGGATAGTGTTGGCCTTGCTCATATAAGATATTAGTGAAGGACCAATCCTACGACTTATTGGAGTTGGGTCGAGTCAACTGAATACTCAACGGGTATTGTGAATATTGTATGGAGTATGTTGGTGAGTTTTTGAGAATGTCTCGACGAAACTTATCTCAAGTCGTCGAAAGGGTTCATCGATTGGTCTCGACGAGTTAGATCTACTTGACGAAATAGTTCTTCGAAATTACTCTACGAAATATGTCAATTCGTCGAAATGTCTCGACGAATTGGATATTTTTATGAGTCAATTCGTCGAATGGTATCGACGAAACAGATCTTCTCGACGAAATCTTTTCAGTGAATTATCTCGATGAATTCGTCGAATGGTCTCGACGAATTCGTCAAATGGTATCGACGAATTAGCTTTACTCGACGAATTTTGTTTACTCCATTTCTGGTCGTGGGTGTGCGAATAGTCTTTCTCTCTCCCTGGGGTATAAATAGATCACGATTTATTTACGACCTAGGTGTGCGATCCTTTTTTCGCGAATCAGAGAGAGCGACGGAAGAGTTCCGACCGGTCGATCCCGCCGCCGCCGCCTCTCATGTCGTCGGACCTAGCAGTCCGTGGGAGACGTAGAGGGCTCTTCTTCTCCGACCTAGTTCTTGTGCGACAAGAAGCTAGGGTTCTTCAACTCTCGTGTGGACTCCCGTAGAGGCGCCGATTGATTTCTGCGCTTGGGACTCAACGATTGTTCTTCGGGATTTCTTTGTGGAGCACCTTGGTTGAGTGTTGACTCAATCCCCTTCAGGTATTACAATGTGTTGCTTCTCCTATTTCTTGATTCATGAAATCGCAAGTTCCTTGAACTGTTTAGGGTTACTCTTATTCATTTTTCTCGCTGCGTGCATTTGATGCATTGTTCTAAGAAAATCCAACAGTGGTATCAGAGTTAGGTTCTAGTCCCGTGCGTGTAAATCTGGAAATTTAGAAGTGTTCAAAGTACCTAGATTTCTTCCTGGATTATCAGATTTGACCGTACCTCAACCACCGCCAGGGGCGCTGCCCCTTTGACCCCGTTAGGGGCTCTGCCCCTAAGACCCCGCCAGGGGCGCAACCCCTAGGACCCCCGCCAGGAACGCATGTGATTGCGTTGTTTCAGAAATTATTTCTCCTTTGCAGTAACTGTCCCCTCTAAATGGTTTGTGAAACCAAAATGTCTTAGATTTTGAATCTGACATTGAGAGACGAGCTTGTCTACTGCATAAGTGGAGTTTTTTTTGCTCGTGTCCAATGCATGTAAATCTGGAGATTTAGAAGTGTTCTAAATGTTCAGATTTAGCCTTTTTTATCAAAGTGTTGATAATTTCATTTTGTGCACATCTGGGATGTATTTGGATTGTGTTTGTTGTACTTTATTTTGTGCACAATGATTAAATGTTAACCACTATGAAATATTCATTTATTGAATCTTAAAACCCCTTATCCAATATTAAGCATTCGGATGCCTTCCGATTGATGACACTCTTCCTGCATCGATCGATGAAGTGTGGGCTTGCCAAAGCAACGTGCATTAATCTATCTTGGTAAGGGTGTAAGCGGATAATTGTGATATCCCATTGTCGACATCGGTTCTATCTTAACTAGGTGACCTCAAAGGTTGAGTACCTAGAGGCATAGGGTTGGCATGCTCCATATGATGGGTGCGAATAAAGAGTTATTCACCAACCATACAAGAGTTGCATAATGATGCAATTGACAAGTGTTGTCTACCTAATTAATAACCGCATTATGAGAGGAACGCCAAAGCGGACTCGTTGTGTTGGTGAAATACGGATCTTGTCCACTAAAAGAGTAGCTCGTATAAACTCTCTGAATTGATATTAAGGGTTATCAATTTGATTAAATTAGTGGGAGCCCTTTTAATAAAAGTCCTTATTAAAATAATAATTGTCATAGGTTTCTTCCCAAACATTGCATATACAAAAGTTTGAAACAACCACTCAAATGACGGAATGATTTCATCATACATTAGAGCAGCTCCATAAACAACTGTTTGTCTAAAATGGTTGAATCCCACAAAGCAACCAAACGGTCTTGATTCCTTACTTGTTCGAAATGTGGTATCAAAAGACACCACATCACCAAAGTTTGTGTAATCACTAATCATTCGGCCATCGGCCCAGAATATAATAGTGATGTGCTCGGTACAATCCATTTGGACCGCATAGTAAAAAGTAGGATCTTCACCCTTCTTATCCTGCAAATATTTCATCAATACACCCAAATCACCGTACTCCATATCCCTTTGCCTTCTAGTACGCAAGTATCATTTTAATTCCTCATTTGTGAATCCTAAGTTCTCTTTACCTCCAACTTGAGCACTCATAAGGTCCAAAGACGCTTTCAAAGATAAACCTGAATCTGCAGCAATAGAAGCATTGATTTTTTGTACCGGGGTTTATCTCCGCAGTGATAACATCTTGTGAGTCACTTCTGCTACGTGTAACTCGTGGTTGTGGACTTCAGAAAATGCCGCTACGAACCATTTTTGTGTTTCCTGATTGAATCGAACATCCAAACATGCTGTACATTTAGTTCGTGTCAATTTTACTTTACTACTAACTGCGTTCTCATTTCTCATATTTGTCCTTTCTCCCTCTTTTGAACAAACGAATCTCTTATTGTTCAGGACACCATCTTTTCTGCTATGAGTTTGATAATGTTTTCTGATACTAAAATCACCCTGTCTACCGTATTCATTATAGAACTGATATGATTGTTCATCGGAATCAAACTCCATTCCAAGACAAGGAGTAATTTGTTGGTCCACGTGTGGAGTAAAATTTAACTCATCAACGCCTTTGTTTTCGATGATTGTGTTTGTGGTCGTCATTTGATTTTCACGTAATCAAAGATTTAAGATATTACCCAAAATAAAGAAAAACATGATTATTGTACAAGCATTTTAAATGGCAGATAGAAAAAACAAATAGTGATTAACATCCATTGACACTACATCAATTAACACAACTATAATTTCAAGTTGGAAAAAAACTACAAGAATGACTGTTTGGGTTGTATTAGTTACCTTCTTCTCGACATAGTAGGTCTATAAACGAGCTTGTCGTTTGCCGTAACTGTCCCAGCGGGAATGCATTGGAGGTGGCAGGTGATGGGGCATGTTCAGACTCATATTCCAGCGACATTGCCGGCGCCAGTGATGGAGTCCAGTCGAAGCCGTATTGAGGAGACCTTGTCGGCGACGCCATTGAAGAAGAAAGAAACATCCCCTGTTTTCTGGGCGTTTGTTGCAGGTGTGCTGTTCGTGGATAAGTGGCGGGAGATTTACCGCCTATTCTTTCCAGAATTCCCGCTTGTACAGAGATTTACTACATATTATTTATTCTCAGCCAAAATATTATTTAACCCATCCAGCATCCCGCCTATTCTTTCCAGAACTCTTGCCTATACACATGCATATTATTTATTATTCCCTTATTTATTCTTCCCAGACAGCATTCCACCTTTTTGCGGGCCCCTTTTTTGCTAGGATCCGGATCCCCTGGAGTTCTTAGGGGAACTCCAGGGGGTGGAGTTCGCGATTCGAGCCCGATTCGTGTTGAATCGTAAAAAGTGGTTAACACGAAAGTTGTAGATCTTCCCGAGATGAATAACTTTCATGTTGAACATTTTTTGATATGAAGTCGTTTAGGCCCCCGATTTGGACCCCGAAAAAACTGACCCCGAAAAATATTAAATTAATATTTTTCGGGGTCAGTTTTTTCGGGGTCCAAATCGGGGGCCTAAACGACTTCATATCAAAAAATGTTCAACATGAAAGTTATTCTTCTCGAGAAAATCTACAACTTTCGTGTTAACCACTTTTAACGATTCAACACGAATTTGGCTCGAATCGCGAACTCCACCCCCTGGAGTTCCCCTAAGAACTCCAGGGGATCCGGATCCTTTTTGCTAACCGTTGGATAACATAAGTGTCATGTGTTAAAATTTGGGATTGCATTGCACGGTGTTGTGCAAATCCCGCACACCCCCCGGGCTCCAAAAATTTTGCCGCCCCTTCTCTCCCCTCTATTTCTTTATGTTGATTGATGGCAGTGGGCCCCACCATTCTCTCCCCTCTCTCTCTCTCTCTCTAATCTCTCCCCCAAAACTTCAGTGACCCCCTCCCTCACTCTATTTCTTTATGTTGATTTATGACAGTGGGCCCCACTCTTCTTCTCTCTCTAAGACATGTGTAATGATAGCCTATATATCAAAGTAGGTCTAGGAGCTCTACTAAAAAAAAATTTGAATTTCATGAATTTCCATCGTTATATTTAATTTAGAAATATGTTGTAATTACATAAATGGGCATAGCATTTAATGAATTTCCATCATTATTTTAAATATAGGTTAAGTCATTAGAGTAAAAGAATAAGATTATATTTAACAATGTTGCACAAAAGTCAACTTCTTTATTATAGTAATATATATATATATATATATATATATATATGAAATGTGTAAGTTTTTATGACACTCCTATAGTGTGCAAAGGTGTGGAAAAACAGTGAGATGCCTATGAATAGTCTGCATTGATATAAGAAAAATACAGATTTGAAAAAAAAAGGAAATTGAGAAATCAGCTAAAAGTGAATAACTATGTTGAGTTTGATACATTGGTTCTTTTACTATTGTTTAACTCATAATCACTCTTACTTTACTATTTGCACATTTTCTTTAATCATACTGTATATTATGTATATTATCACATCGCATATTCTTATTTTCGCCCATGCGTTTTTTGAATGATTGAGTGATTTCAAGCTCATGGGCGTTTAAGCACATGCAGACATTTTCGCGCGAGTGTATTTTTTCGCTCAGGCGAGTTATATCCCAGGACCACGTTTTTGAACTGGGCTCACTTTTTTCGCATAGGCCCGTGTTTTTCGACCGAGGGCGTGTTTTCGACCCGGGCGTGCATTTTTCACCACGACGCTCATTTTTCGGCCCCGACGTGATTTTTTCGCCCGGGCACCCGTTTTTCGCCCGGAAGCCCGTTTTTCGTCGGTCGCGTGTTTATCGGCCCGGAAATAAATTTTTCGCCCGAGCGCGCAATTTTCACCCGAGCACGCATTTTTCGGCCCGGGCAAGCATTTTTTGGCAGACGCGTGTTTTCGTCGGACACGTGTTTTTGCCAAGGAGCGCATTTTCCGTCTTGGACATGAATTTTTCGTTGGGGCACGTGTTTTTTCGGCCAAATGCACATTTTCAGACGGGAGCACTTTTTTCGACCCGAGAGTGCGTTTTTCGGCCTGAACGCGATATTTTTGCCCGAACGCAATTTTTTTGCCCGGGCGCACGTGTTTCACTTTTGCGCGCATTTTTCCTCCCAGACGAGCGTTTTTCACTCGGGCGAACTTTTTTGGCCTATGAGCGGGTTTTTCGGCTCGGATGTGAGTTTTTCGCCCGGGCGCGTTTTTTGTCCGGGAGCTGATTTTTCGGCTCGGAAGCGAAAAATTCATGTCTGGGCCGAAAAGCTTGTGCCCTGGCGAAAAATGCGCGCCTAGGGAAAAAATGCGCACATGTGCGAAAAACGTGTCTGAGCTGAAAAATATGCGCTCGAGCGAAAAACGCTCGTCTTGGGCTTGATAGAAAAAAACGCTTGCCCGGGCGAAAAATTCGCGCCCCAGCAAAAAATTTGCGTCCGGGATAAAAAAAACAACACTCGGAAAAAAACGCACTCCCCGGCGAAAAACGTGCACCCGGGCGAATAAACGTGCGCCCGAACAAAAATGCGCACCTGTCAAAGAGCACGCTTGCAGCCGAAAAACGTGTGAGCCAGCCGAAAATGAGCGCCCGACCAAAAATGCGCGTCCGGCCAAAAACGCGTGCCCGGCGGAAAATGCGTGTGGCAGAAAATGCGCGCTCGGGCGAAATGCGCGATAGGCGGAAAAAGAGCGCTCGGTCGAAAACATGTGCCCGAACGAAAACGCGCGGCCTACCGAAAATGCGCCTGACCAAAACGCTCGTCCGACAGAAAATGCGCGCTCGACAGAAATCACGTGCCCGTCCAAAAAAGCGCGCCCAACAGAAATTGCGCGCCCGGTCAAAATTGCGCGCCCGACCGAAAACGTTCGCCCAATCAAAAACACGTGCCCCAACAAAAAACACACGCCCGGCCGAAAAATGTACGTCCGGACGAAAAACGTGAGCTTGGTCGAAAAATGCGCTTCCGGCCAAAAAAGTGCTCCCATGTGGGACTGCGCGCCAAACCGGAACCACGTCTCTGGCCTGAAACGTGCGCCTGACCGAAAATGCGTGCTCGGACGAAAACGCATCCTAGGCAAAAACACACGTCCGGGCGAAACCGCGCGCCCAAGTGCACGCGCACTCGCTCAAAAACCGCGCTGAAGCGAAACTGCTTGATTCAAAAATGAATTGTAAAAAAAGTAAAAAATTGATGTAAGTATTAATTTAACATTGTGAGTTGGTATGTAGCAATGTGAAATTAATACAAGATAAAGTTAAAAGCAGAAAAAACGGTTTTTAAAAAGTCATAACCTTAATTGTAGATAAGGTTATGAAAGTATTAAAAACGGTTTTTAAACGGTTTGCCAACGTATTCCTAAAAGGTTGAAGCTATCATAAACTTGGTATAATTGTAATGGTCGTATTGGTTTATGATAGAATTACTCAAAATGTAAATATTTGTTTATTAAATAAATATTCTTTATAGGCTCTATCCATATGATACTATGTCGATGTATACATATTTATGATGACTTACATTATACTGACCAACTTGTTAAACTTAATTTTTTGTGCATTAGCAAATTGTTTTGGGCCCAAAAACTTGTGCCCTTGCGAAGAATGCTCGCCCAGGGAAAAAAGCGTGTGTCTGTGCGAAAAACGTGCGCCTGAGTTGAAAACGTGCTCCCGAGGGGAAAATGTGTGTCTTGGAAAAAATGCGCGTCAATAGAGAAAAACGCTTGTCCAGGCGAAAAATGCGTGTCTAGGTGAAAAATGTGCACCTGGGCGAAAAATTCATGCCAAGGCGAAAAATTCACGTCCGGGACAAAAACCATCACTCAGGCGAAAATCGCGCGCCCCGGTGAAAAGCATGCACACTAGAGAAAAATTTCTGCTTGGGGCAAATAACACGCCCTGGGGTGAAAAATGGGTACCCGAGCGAAATATTTGCTTCCGTGCCGAAAAACACGCTCCGGGGCAAAAAAATGTGCGTTAGTGCGAGAAGCACGCACTAGGGCAAAAAATTTGCGCCCCTCACGGTCAGGCGTAAAAGGTGCGCCCAGTCGAAAAATTCTCGTCCGGGCCGAAAAACACGCTTCGGGCGGAACTTTCAATCGAATACCAATAAATGCATAAATTGGCATGATGATATTCTATCACGACAATTATCATTGGTTGCTTTTCTTTGTTCGTATGTAAGACATTGATTTTTAATAATTGAAAGAAAAGATTTTTTTTCACCCGGGAGCGCGTTCTGATCGCGCGTATTTCAGATGCAAGTGAATTTTTAGCCCGGGCACGTGTTTTCGGCCCAAACACGAATTTTTCACCCAAGAGCGTATTTTTTGCCCGGGCACGCGATCGCCGAATTGCGTGTTTTTCGGGCACAAGCAAATTTTTAACCAGTGCACGCATTTTCGGCCCGAACGCGAATTTCTCGCCCATGGGCACATTATTCTCACGGGTGCGCATTTATTTTTTTAAAGTCAATATTTTTCAAACGAACGCACTCTTAGTGTTCTATCATCACACTTTCGTAGGCATCTTTACTTTTTCATTGTATATAGTCGTTGTGATTGTATAGTGTTGATGACATTTTTTTCATTAAGGTCGATAATATTTTTCGAGGCTTTGCTCCTTATTTTGACATCTCGGTGACAATCTTCTGCTTATTTTCGTCTAATTTTACAAAAACAAAAGACTGAGCTTCAAGATGAATCATTTCAAGATTGTAAATTCTATACTTTGAGTAAAATTTTGCATTCATTCGTAGATATCGATGTGCCGTTTTAGTGAATATGAACAACCGCGTCGCTTAGAGATAACTCTAACTCTCTGTACGTTTCTCTTAACCCGCACTTATTTTAAATATCTTGAGAAAATATAGTTCCATTAAAGTTTCTCTCCGCTAATAAGCTTATCATCGTTTGAATAATGATAACAAATCTCAATCTTCTTTCAACATTAGGAGCTCATGCTTGTTAAACATTCATGGTTGGAAAGAACACATTACTGCAAATAGAGGCGAATCGGATAGAGAATGGAAGGGATGAATATAAAATTGAATGAAATTAAATCGATTTCATTTGATATTATAAAATACGTAGCAATGTTTATGCAAATAAAGTCATTTGATGAAAGAAGAGCAACACCACAAATCACATTAAAACATGAAAATGCAAAGTCTATACTACTGTATAAAAGAAATCAAAGGAGATCACTTAGCTCTCCTTGGCTTCTTTGTAGGCTAAATGTCTCAATCCCTAAAGTGTTGGATCGGTAGGCGCCTTTAGAGGGGAGATGAATAAGGGTTTTAAAATTTATATTATATTTTGAAATACTTGCTTATGATAAGAGATCAAAATAGTGATTTTGAATAAGGATCTAAATTGTTTTATAATAAAGGAGAGATAATAAACAATTTAGAGAAAAGAAGAACAAATCACTTTTATTACACAATGAGAGACATGATTATTATTAATAAAATTGATTACAAAATTTTGATTTCAATGACGCTAGAAATCAAAGCGAAATATGAAAGACTCTTTTTGTTTTCTATGCAGACTCGTATCCCCACGAACCGGTTGGCTTTAGCCGATCCTTCCCCGGATACGGCCTCAAGCCGCTCTAGCCAACCCTTCCCCGGATATGGCCTCGAGCACCCCCTAGAGCTACACCCTAGACCTAGTTCCCAACACGAGGCGAATTTCTGCCCTAAGTCCTACCTAGACCTAGTCGCCAACACGAGGCGAGTTTACTAAATGATTACAAGAAAAGATGTGAAATAAAAGACAATAATATAAAAACTCCCTCTATGTTGATCTCTTGGAGAAGTAGACGAAGACTCGTAGAGTATGATCGTAGTCGATGCGGTCTTTCGTCATGATGATGGCGCGTGTTGAAATCTTCTCCACGGATCTCCTTAAGCCTTCATGAATTTGTGGGAGTATCTCTCTGAACCTTCCTCTCTATGCTGTGGCACGAAGCTCTGGAATTTTGGATCTCAAGAGGATGAGGAGAACGGAGCCAAGGGGTCTTTTTTATAGCCTTGGAGCTAGCGCCTGCGCTAGTGGTACCGCCGGCGCTATCCCATTTTAGGACATATTCTGCTCGGCAGAATCTTCAATCCGAGGAAATATTTCTCCCTTGCCTACTGTGCTCCGCGCTATCTCCTGCGCTATCGGATACCACCAGGCGCTATCTCATTCTACAAGTACTCCCGGAATTGCGCTTAAGCATACTTTTCGTCGATCGAAATTTTGTCGAACGCAGCTTACAGTTCGTCGAGCGAATTTTCGTCGAACGCAGTGATGAGAATTTCGTTGAGCGCCGCTTACAGTTCGTCGAGCGAAAGCTAGCACCTGCGCTAGGACTACCGTCGGCGCTAGTAGGAGTGTTGGATTTGATGGCTCAACTTTGGGGGCAACCTTCTTATGTAATCCTTGAGTCATGTGGACTTTGTTATCCTGCACACTTAAATACACAAGATCAAATACACATAGGTTTTGTTATTCTCAAACCTAGGAGATGCGGAAGACCATGTTCCAACATAAAGTACTCCTCCATTAGAAATGCGTGCACAAATGCTCAATGAAGCCGGAATAGAACTCGAAATCACTGTGAGCAAACAACTTTCCAACAAAAATAGTGCAACACGAAAAATTTGAATAGCTACTTTGTAGGCTTGCTTAATGTTCAAGCCCATATTCCGAGAGGTTCAAAATCTAAATCGGAGCAGCATGTACATCAGTACGTGCTGCAGTAGAATCTGAAATGTAACACGAGACGAAGATTTTGTATGAATGAGGCTGTCGGGCATATGGTCTGCGGGTATAAACAAGAGAGTGTGATTATTTATTAGTCATCGTATAAGCAGTCCATATTCCGCTATTTGTAGTTCATTATTTGCGGTCCGAAAAAATTTACTTGAAGTCCAATCTTTTATCGGCACCCCAATTATTAAAAGAAAAAATGCAAAATAGTGTTCAAATAAAGTCCATTGTTTTTTAGGGCCATTTGTCGGGACCTCCCCTCTAAGTTTCAAAAATTACAGATTGCACCCCTCTTATTATTGAAATTACAAAAACATCCCTCAATGTTACAAAACATAACATTTACCTCCCCTGAGGTTCACATTTCATAACATTCATGCACAAAAATACCCCCCTCAGAATACATTTTCAGGGGGGGGGGGGGGGGGGGGGGGGGGGGGGGGGGTATTCTGTTCATGGATGTTATGAAATGTGAACTTCAGGGGAGAGGTAAATATTATGTTTTGTAACATTGTTGGGGAGGTTTTTGTAATTTCAATAATAAGAGGGGTGCAATCTATAATTAAGCTTATACAAGTTAACATCAACTCAGAGATTTCGAGGAGCAGAAGTGCTGCAAATGATTGGCTTCTCGATAGTCGGCATTCGGGCGGAATGTACAAGACAGAATTCGGCGTCCCAAATCTTAAAAAAAGACGGTAATCCTTTCATGCTCCATGCATCACTTGAAATAATTCTCTTAAAATAATTAATTAAAACCAAACTTAAAACCAGCCTCAGATGCTCATTAGAAAGGTAATCAAGATAAAATACAGAAAGATTTCAGAGAAACAATATTCACCAGCAACTAATGACTGCTAAATATTCACTTACAAAGAGCAAATTACTACCTACACATCATATGGCATTTGAACAGAAGTTGGGCCCATAAGGGCTGGTCAGCTCCGTACACGGCGAAGGCTGCACCTCCATCGAATAACCGCTCACATCTTCGCACTTCCACGGATCCCCCTGCTGCTTAACATTTTCAAACTTAATGTTGGAGAGACAAATCCGAGTGAACGGCGAGTTCTTCAGACCGCGTATCAAGCCAGGAAGTTGAACATTAACGCCCCAAACATCCTTCAGAGTCAACCGATCGACCACCGGAAAAGCGTTCGGGTTGAAATTCTTGTCCGGATGGTCCCCGACATCCCCTACAATTTTGATTCCAGTTCGAACCGTGTTCATGTTTATGTTGGAAACCGTTATGTTTCTGATGTAGCCTCCCCTTCCTTTGTTAGTCTTTATATGGATCCCGATGCCGGTGTTGCTGACAGTTACATGCTCGACGAGCACATTCTCGATGCCCCCGGATGTCTCGCTTCCGATTGCAACTCCAGCAAACGGAGAAGAGCCGGTGAGCCGGCGGATGGTTATGTTAGAGCTTGGCCGTCCATAGGCAATTCCATACTCATCCCATCCGCTCTTCACGGCCACGAGATCGTCTCCGGTTGAAATGAAGTTGTCTTCGATGCATACGTTGGAGCTGGAATCTGCATTGGTATGCATGTCTCAAAGTAGAATAAAGCTATATCTTCATAATAAATGTCTTGCGAATTAGAGCTGAGTGTAAGAGAGATGAATGAATGATACCCGGATCAACTCCATCGGTGTTGGGAGAGTCATGTGGAGCCAAGATGGTTACATTATTTATTACCACATTGCTGCATAGCATAAATAAAGGCGTGATAAGATGATCTGAACTCGATAGGATTCATGCATGTTCTTCCAAACTTCGATCTTAGGGTTTAGGGAAAAAGTTTATATAGTTTTAATGATATAACAAGGGGTTTAGGATTCTGATTTCAGGGTTAATTTAGTTTACTGGTACATTCTACAATTTCTAAAATAGAAAAACCATAGAGTATGCTATAATCAATGCACCAAACCTACAGCCAATTGACTATTGGTAGAGTGGGCAAAAATCAATTATTAAATGCACAAACATAAGTTACCCAAGGTCCCAAAGTGACATTATATTCTCAACATGCGCTCTAATGTGTAGGGTCTTTGAACTCTAACAAGCACTATATTTAAATTTGGTGATGTGAGAGCGGGCAGTTGAGCCTAACCTAACACCACAAGCATCCAATTTAAAACCAATTGGTTATAGATAGTAGGGCCTATGATCTCTCTCTATCTCTATCTATCTATCTATATATATAAAGAGAGAGAGAGAAGACAGTCTCTCAGTGTGAGAATATTTTCTCAACACGCTCCCTCACAATGTAAGTTTGTATCAATAAGCAATAGTAACTACCCCAAATGGCAATCCACCAAAAATTTTAATATTAATGAGTATTGTTAGGGTAAAGGATCTCATATTTTAGTCTGTTGGAGTCATCCTTGCGAAGGCGAGGGGAACTGAACTCAATTGTATCTTGCAGGACCTTGCCTCTCGAAGATTCAATGTAATTTTGTCAACTTCTTTGTGCTACCTTTATTCCTTTCATTCTGACATAATAACAATTGGTTCGGCTTGCCCGCTCCCACTCGTTTCCTTCCCCCATCATGATTCTGACCAGCACCGTCTCCCTTCATTGTGATGGACCACACTAGCCGGCAAATTCCCCCACGCACACGGACACCCCCTCGTTGCATCAGAACTTCAGTCCACCATTGCGGCAAAGGCATCTACATCAGCCACGACATCCTCCTTCAGTATTGTCTGCATTATCCCGTAGCAGTCACACCTCCAATACACTCCAGGCATGCCCTCCATTCACCTCCAGTCCTTCCACACACCAAACCTCCATTCCATGTCATTCTGCAACCTGCAAATCAGACGACCACAACTCTTTCATTCCGAAGAATCCTGCACTTCCCACCACCCACTATCCCATGTACACTCACAGCCTGAGCCGACCCCGCCGACTGCTTCCCTGCCTTGCTCCACCAACAACATTACCCCGCTCTTAATCCCCCACCAAAGCTTCACCCTACACCCATTGTCATCCAGTCTCTTGCTTCCAGTAGCGGATCCAGAAAATTATAAATGGGGGTGCACATAAAAAAATTCTAAACACAGTAATATATAAAATGTTACATTGAGCGGGGGTGAGTAGGGGGACGGCGGGTCATGGATTGAAAATTAATTTTGGAGGTGCACATAGCTGAGTCTGGTCTGCGAATAGCCAAATTTGATCTACGAATAACCAAATTTGGTCTGCAAATAGCCAAATTTTGATCTGCTTATAACAAATCGCAAAAAATGGGGGTGTCAGTGTCCCTTTGGCCCCCCTCTGGATCCGCCCCTGCTTGCTTCGCCCCCCAATACCATCGTCTGTCTTAGCCTCAACCTATTTCCCCATGATGTCCTGAACATCATCATCCAGAATACCACGGCCATCCACCGGATCCAACTCCATTCCTAGGCCCCACTACACATAATGTTGGATCCAGCATTCTTCCCCAAGATAGCTCAGTCCCAACCCCTTCCAAGTTCAAACCGTAAGTAATGCATGCTCAGCTTCCCAGCAGCCAATGCATCTTATTCATTGACACTTCCGTCTATCCACTTTCCGCAGGGATACTTTTACTTTCAGCGCCGGGGACCCCGCCGCACCGAATCGTCACTACTATCACTGTGTTTCCAACAACCTGCTCGTACTAGTGATGCTACACCTCGACCAGAAGAACAGAATCAACCACAATTCTTTAAACCCCTACTGTCCAATTGTACACCCACTAAATGTCTTTTCATTTTTCTTTCCTTGGGCTCCACAAAGAAAAAACTCCCAAAATATCAATTCTTCTAGTTGCTCCTAGCAGCATGATAATTTTACACCCTCCTAAATACACTACCGCCCCAAGCCTCCACATGTGCAGTTTTCTACAACATACTCAAATTAAAATAACATCCCTGTTGAAACCAATACTTGAGAACAAGACTTGGTCTCTGTGGAGTTCGGGGTCCCCAAAAGAGGGGGTGACCTCACACCTACTTCTCTCAAGGGAGAGCACTAGGCCAAAGACTTAGGAAACTAGGAACAAGACCAAGGGCTCAGCGAGGAGGTCCCACCACACACCCGGAAGATCTTAGAGTGCTTTCCCTCCCAAGCCAATGTAAGCTTGGGGCACCTTTGGAGGCTCTCTTCACCCACACAAGAGACTTGGGGAGAGAGAAGCCAAAATGAGAGATCCCTCCAAATGGTGCCCCTTGGTCCTATTTATAAATTTCTAGACTTGGTCTGTCAATAGCCACATTCTGGCCTACGAGATTACGAAAATGCCCTCAAGTTTGTCCTGCCAATAGCCAAATCCCGCCATTCCGAGGCGCTAAACGCAGACCGACCCACTCCGCTCGGGGCTGGGCGAGGGGGAGGTCGCCCACCTCCACCACTCGCCCCCCCCACCCCCCACCCCACAAGGTTGGGGTGGGGCGAGCCCGGGAGGTCGGCCACCTCCGGCTCGCCCCCCTGCTGGGGTGGGGGCGAGAGGGGCCTGCGGGCTCCTCCTCTCGCCCCCCTGCTGGGGCGGGGGCGAGAGGGGCCTGCGGGCGCCTCCTTCTCGCCCCCTGCTGGCTGGGCGAGCGGGAGGCCTCCGCCTCCACCGCTCTCCCCCTCTCCCTGCCTGGGATCGTGTTGGGAAATAATGTCCTAAAAGACCCCTTGGGTCCCGGTGGCCTACTCGGCGAATACAAGGTTATACACAATCCCCGCTCTTTTCGAGCGGGGTACAAGCTCGGAAAGAAAAGTCCAACCCTACGTATTCGACGAGTGGCGCTGAGTGAAATTGAGAAGACTTCACATCGTCCCTGGAAAAATTTATGTAAGCCTCCCAAAGAGGTTGATCCTGCCCCGCCGGCCAGTGAGAGCCCGGCTAGCGGAGCCACCTCGGGGAAAAATACTTACCCTCCCCGAGAGGCCATCTTACCCTGCCGGCTAGCTAGTGAGAGCCCGACTAGCGGAGCCACCTCGGGGTAAAAATACTTACCCTCCCCGAGAGGCCATCCTACCCTGCCGACTAGTGAGAGCCCGGCTAGCGGAGCCACCTCAGGGGAAAAATACTTACCCTCCCCGAGAGGCCATCCTACGCTGCCGGCTAGTGAGAGCCCGGCTAGCGGAGCCACCTCGGGGGAAAAATACTAACCCTTCCCGAGAAACCACCCTACCCCGCCGGCAAGTGAGAGCCTGGCTAGCGGAGCCACCTCGGGGGAAAAATCACTTAGAGGACTTTCGGCCACCGAGCGGTTCCCGACCCTGCCAGCTAGGTGGGAGCCTGGTCAGCGGGCCAGCATCGGGGCTAAGTACTTTTGAAACATCCGGCCTCCGAGCGGTTCCCGGCCCTGCCAGCTTGATGGGAGCCTGGTCAGCGGGCCAGCATCGGGGCTAAGTACTTCTGAAACATCCGGCCACCGAGCGGTTCCCGGCCCTGCCAGCTTGATGGGAGCCTGGTCAGCGGGCCAGCATCGGGGCTAAGTACTTCTGAAACATCCGGCCACCGAGCGGTTCCCGGCCCTGCCAGCTTGATGGGAGCCTGGTCAGCGGGCCGGCATCGGGGCTAAGTACTTCTGAAACATCCGGCCACCGAGCGGTTCCCGGCCCTGCCAGCTTGATGGGAGCCTGCTCAGCGGGCCAGCATCGGGGCTAAGTACTTCTGAAACATCCGGCCACCGAGCAATTCCCGGCCCTGCCAGCTTGATGGGAGCCTGGTCAGCGGGCCAGCATCGGGGCTAAGTACTTTGAAAAATTTTCATTATATTAATCATCATAATACATGCAAGAAAAAACTAAGCATGGAAATGAAATATCGCAATACATGGACTTAAGGGTAGAAAAGACTAAGTATAGAAACCAAAACTTGGTCTCCTACTCTCAGGCCTGGTCTTCCTCGACCTCCTCCGGTTGTTGTTGTTGTTGCTGCCTTGGACCCCTTGCCTCCCTCATTTCCAAAAACTTGGGGCAGGCGGACGTCGCGTGACCTTCCTCCTCGTGGAAGTCACAGTAGGGTAGCTCAACCATATCCCATTTTCTTCCTCTTCGCTCCGCCTTCCTGGCTCTCCTCCTTCTTCCTCCCCCAATTGTCATGGTTTGCTGAGGTGGTGGAGAGGGTGCCTTCGGTCCCTGCCTCCACCCTGGGGGTCGGGCCTCTCTCCCTGGAAGTTGCCCTCTTCTTAGTCGAACTTCCTCTTGGAAGCCTCTACCTCCCCCCCCCCCCCCCCCCGGCCTTGTCTCCGGCTCACTCAGCTTGGCCAACCTTCTTGCGAACTCCGGGTTGGCCTCCTCACTCCCAATTTCTTCCGTCACCCTTTCCATCAATTCTTCGAAGGATAGGGGGGACTTCCGCTTCAAGATCATCTTGAAGAATCCCTCCCGCAGCCCCACTATGAAGGCGAGCTGGAGGGTGAACCCTGGCACCTCCTGGACTTGCAAGACCTCTTCCTAGAACCTGCCCACGTAACGAGCCAGCGACTCACCACACGCACTTCATCCCGCAATGTAAACAACATGAATGCCCCAAACGATGACTTTCCGCTCTTGCAACCCCATTGGCTATATCGCGTCTCATGGCCATAAAATTATCCCCAAGCACA
This sequence comes from Dactylorhiza incarnata, assembly GCA_033032865.1. Classification (NCBI taxonomy): domain Eukaryota; kingdom Viridiplantae; phylum Streptophyta; class Magnoliopsida; order Asparagales; family Orchidaceae; genus Dactylorhiza; species Dactylorhiza incarnata. The sequence goes on along the minus strand of JAWHQI010000240.1, from coordinate 872,680 downwards.
CTTCACAACATCACTATCCCATGGCAGCCGCACTCTGTTGTTGCCAGAATTCTGCCCCAACAACATTCATAGCTCGTCGTGCAGATTACCTGCTCCACTAAAATTACGAAACATCCAAACGAATTTATTTAGCCCATCGTGATGATCTGACAATTTCTCCCGCTTGACTTTGAGATCAAGATCGATTTATAAGGGAGAAACATTGTTAGAAATATAGAGGATTCCCCCAGGGCAAGAGAAGATTACGCGCGGGGGGGGGGGGGGGGGGGGGGGGGGGGGTGGGGGGGCACTTTCTAATTTTAGTGAAAGTATGAAATACATAAGAGGGTACTGTTAAGGTTGAGGGATCATATTTTAGTCTTTTGGAGTCAGCCATGGGCTGGGCGATGGAATCGGCCCTCAACTGTATCTTGTCGAGAGTATGTCTCTCGAAGATTCTATGTAGTTTTGTCCGCTACTCTTGCTTATCTTAGTCTCTCATTCTGTACATAATACGTGTTTTTGTCCTCTAACAAACTGAGTTATTTTTTTATTGGATGCCGATGGAGTGGGCAAGTGAACCTAGCTAGCATTGTGTTATGTGTTATAATCCTCCGCCAGTTATCACATTATCTTGTTGCGTGTAGGGAGTCATAGTTATTAGACTCGTAGTAATGTTTTAGTATTTTAATATTGTTTGCATTTTATGTATTTACGGGTATGCCACCCGGGGTTCTATAAATATACCCTTCTCTTGTATTTGGGGATTATGAAATGAAATATGAATTCTTTTATCTCTCTAAATTCCTCTCTCTCTCTAAGCTCTTCTCTTCGTCTTCCACCCTCTAGGGTTTTCTTCATCTCTCATCTCCTCCACCATTCTAGAGCTTGCCCTTTGTATCGCCACCTCCAACAATCCGGCAATAAACCAAGCTCATAACAACTTGGTATCAGAGCTAAACGTCGGCGACTCCATTCCCGGTACTCTTTCTGCCGCATCCGCTGTGTCCGCGAGCCGCCGATGTTGTTTCCTCTTCATCCAGCCTCGAGCCTTCATCCAGCCTCTTCATCCAGCCTCGAGCCTTCATCAGCAGCCGCAACCCGCTCGTCCAGCAGACAACCAACCAGCTGTGGACCCACCGCTCTTCTTCTCGCTGGGAACGCCGGCGGAAACACCGTCGTTTTTCGACCCCCTCATCGACGACGATCAGCGAAGGCTCTGCCATCGTGTTTTCTTCCATCCAGAAGCTGACGCGCCTCTCCCTCCTCGTCTAGAGCATCATCATCAACGACATCCTCAAGCCTGCAGGGAGTCCCCACACCGATCCCTTCCTCCTATCGACGCCAGAAGCCATCGACGTTAGGAGTTTTTCCATCCTGCAATACGAATCGAGCCACCGCCGCTTCTCTTTACTTCCGCCATATCCGTTGTTATCGAGCCGTCCTAGTCCCATCCGCCCGCAGCCCTTTCTTCCTCGAGCCCCTCCGCACGATAGCTATTACTCATTCCTTTATAATTTTTCTGATTCGCGTATCCCAAACACTGTCCCTTGTCTTTTCTGTTTTTAATTGAAGTTTTTCTTTTGTTAAGTTTCTTAATTCTCTTCCTATCCTGCCCCCCCCCCCTATCTTTTTAATACTTTTTTTTTCTGTGCCTAACCGCACCTTTCCGCCTGTCCGACTGTCCTTTCAGTCTCTTCTGCACCCCCTTCTTCTTAACCGCACCCCTTCTGTTTGTTTTAAATTTCTTCCTCGGCACCGATCCCGCATCAAATTAATTTTTTTTTTAATTCTTCTAGGAATTAATTATTTACCAATTACTTGATGGACATGCAACTACGCGACATAAAATTAAGTGCCGCGGACGAAGCCGCCCTTTGCTCGAAGTTGTGGGAAATGTTGCAGCCTCTTCAGGCTTCCGCATCTCGCCTCAACACCGCCCTCGACAAATGGGTCACGTCGGGCCACTTCGGACTGCCGATTACGCCAGTTGTGCCTCCTCCGCTTGCCGAGGTTCCTCTCGCTCCACCGCCACCAACGGAACATTCCGCTCCGCGGCTCTCCGCAGCCGCCTCCTCGGACCATTCTGACCGCCACCCGAGGCCGCTTCCACTGCCGACCGTTCCACCGACTACGCCACCGGCCCCAGCCTTGCCGGTCCCGATCTCCAAGCCCGCACAGCTTGTGCTGCCTCCGCCGTCCTCGCCGCCGTCGCCGCCACCGCCGTCCTCGCCGCCACCGCCGCCCCTGCCGCCTCCGACCCCGCCGCTGCCTCTGCTGTCGGCCACTACTCAGTCGGCCATTTCGGCCGCATGGCCGTTGCTGCCTCGCACCACACCGCCGTTTCCGCCGGACCCCTTCATTTTGCCGCCTTTTGCTCCTTCGGTGGCCATGCTACACCGGCCTCCCGCAGCTCCGCCAGACCAAACGGCCTCATTCCTTCCGCCACTCGTCTTCCCACAGGCGCCGCCGCTACTCCTCGTCGCCACTACCACCGCGACGACCTACCAGGCGCTATTTTGGCGCGAGATCAAAGAGCCAGAGAAGTCGAACATCCTACTGGAGTTTGAGCTTGAGGACAAGCTCGAAAATGAAGGACGGGTGGATTGTTATGTGTTATAATCCTCCGCCAGTTATCTTACTATCTCGTTGCGTGTAGGGAGTCATAGTTATTAGACTCGTAGTAATGTTTTAGTATTTTAATATTGTTTGCATTTTATGTATTTACGGGTATGCCACCCGGGGTTCTATAAATAGATCCTTCTCTTGTATTTGGGGATTATGAAATGAAATATGAATTCTTTTATCTCTCTAAATTCCTCTCTCTCTCTCTCTCTAAGCTCTTCTCTCCTTCCTCCACCCTCTAGGGTTTTCTTCCTCTCTCATCCCCTCCTCCACCATTCTAGGGCTTGCCCTTTGTATCACCGCCTCCAACAATCCGGCAACAAACCAAGCCCATAACACATTGATATCATGTTAGAACATGAGCATCCAACTTAAAAACAATTGGTTATAGTTGGAGGGGCCGTGATGAATATTAAATGCACAAAGCTATATGAGTTTCCCGATGTGGGACTCTATTCAAAAGAATGAAATGAGTGTCGTCTCTTCATTATATGATGAGAAGATGGTTGAGAAGAGACTATTCAAGGAAATCTCAGTGCCAAAAGGAAGTGACTTCTCTAATGGCAATGATTCAGATACCACTGCTAATCTAACCTATCTGAGTTTGTTTGTCTGCAGGAGAAAAGAGACTAGAAACGGGAATCAGATAATAGAGGCAAGAGATCCATTTTTTTCATTGATAAGCATACAATTATAATTAGTTGATGACCGTTCTTCACTTCTTAATTGCTAGAACTCTTCAAGTTTTATAAGGGTTCATTCATTTAGACGGAATAGGACTTCGGAATTGGAATGAGAGGTCCAATTCCAATAAAAAAGAGCCTCCAATTCTAATTCTAGGACTCCAATTTTGTCCAAACAAACTCTATTTCTAGGACTCCAATTCTGTCCAAACGAAGACACCCGTATGCTTTAGTGTTTAATCAAAAGCTACATTCAATCAAATCTAAAATGATTTGACAAGAGCAGACCAAATTTCACTAAATGCGTCATATGAAAAATAGAAGGATATGGGATCCTAAAAGGACCTTAAAAACTTTTAATAACGGAGTTTATACTAAAGATATATAGTTCATGTTCATCTGTCCAAAACTTAAAATAGTCGGTGAGGTAAAAAATTCATATTATTTATCATCCCATATGTAAGCACCCTAAATTGCAGGCAAATGAAGTAGAAGCTCTAATTATAGCTAGAAGAACCTACATAATACACATCTAAAAACAAGTCTCAAGGCCGGTAATATTAAATAAATGCAGCTGATTTTGCCTACCTGCAATAAACAGGATGAATGTTCCAGAATGGAGAATTTTGGAAGACAACATTAGAAATAAGAATCTCTGTCGAATGCATTAATTCCAACAGATGCGGTCTTGTGAAGGAAAGTGATCCTTGCCTCCACATATTCCACCATGAATCACCTTGTCCATCTATGGTTCCATTGTCACCTGTTGAAAGAGCCCAACAGAATTGCAATACCTCACGACGCACGACGAAGTGGAGTGAGTATGACCTACTAACAAAATTTATGAAACAATATGACGCACGACGAAGTGTGGTGAGTATGACCTACAGAAATTGGAAAGTGGAGTGTGTAGTGGTGCATTGTGGGGGAAACCTAATAATGTGTAGTGGACAGGTAATTATCCGACGAACAATTATTGTAGATGCTAGAATTAACAAAGGTAGCAACAAACATTGATTATTGAAATTAGAATGTTAGATAAACGAATAAAATTATGTTGAATTAGGTTAAAAGTGCTTCAATTAAATACTAAGACAATGAATCGTACAATAATACAGGACTTGGGAAAAACACATACAAAACAACAACCAAAAATAATATGATTGTTCACCAAATACCAAAGTTATACATATTGGATGTTGACGACATGTCGGATTGAGTTTTAAGATAACGAATGTCGGAGACATGTCAGGAATATTTTAAAATAACGAATATTCATCTCATAAATAAATATATATGCTAAGCATACATATATACACTAAAACTAAAAAATAGTATAAAAATAAATAAACAATAAGTCATGTATATTCCAAAATAGAGTCGAAGAGTATCCAAAATATAATATTAGTAACGAAGTACGACTACTACAAACAAGTATCCAAAAGACCAAAACAAGTACAAATAGATAAATAAATAAATATATTTAATATTACAATATTTTATTTAGATAATACTAAGTTGGCAAAACTATGAGATCAGTCCCCAAACTTTCACAGGTTTATGAAATCAGTCTCAAATCTTTTTTTTATATGTTTCCGGTCCCTAAACTTACCAACTTTATGAAATCAGTTCCCCTATGAGCAAGAAAACTAGTATTTCTAACGGAAAACTAGTATTTCTAACGGAAAACTAGTATTTCTAACGGAAAACTAATATTTCTAACGGAAAACTAATATTTCTAACGGAAAACTAATATTTCTAACGGAAAACTAATATTTCTAACGGAAAACTAATATTTCTAACGGAAAACTAATATTTCTAACGGAAAACTCACATGTGTGCACGGGCGGACCTATTATAGGCCGAGTGTGGGCAGCCGCCCACACTCAAATGTAATCGCGAATTTAGGGTATTGTCTGCGCAAGGAAAATCGCGATCCTCCACGCTCCCGCACGGCTCGTCGAAAACCTAGGCGACTCCTCCCGTCTTCCTCCTCGCTCCCGCTGTGCTCGACGAAAACCCAAGGCGCCTCCTCCTTCGGGCTCGATCAACGCAGCGGCAGGCCGTGACGCCTCCTCCTCCGGGCTCGACCAACACAGCGGCAGGTCGTGACGCCTCCTCCTCCGGGCTCGACCAACGCAGTTACGCAGGCGGTAATATTTGGATTTCTGATTTGATTTGAGTGTTGTGCTTGTCTCCTCCCCTGCTTTAATTTCCAGCGTTGTGCCTCACTTCTTCTTCTTCTTCCTGCTTTAATATCCACGCCGTGATCTGATTTGATTTGATTTGAGTGTTGTGCCTCACTTCTTCTTCCTAATTAGTCTCCTCACTTCTTCCTAATTAGTCTCCTCATTAATTGGTGTGCCTGTGCCGCTGTGCGCTCTCCACAACTGTGTTGCCGCCTGCCAGGCTGCCAGTGCTTGTCCACAGTCCACTGTGTTGGCCTGTTGGGGATTTTCATTGTGTTGGGGATTTTCACTGTGTTGGGGATTTTCACTGTGTTGGGGATTTTCATTAGGTATTTGTTATGTATTGATTAGTTGGATACTTGGATTTTTAATTTGCTTTGATTGACTAATTTCCAGCTTGTGTTCTGTTTTCATTAGGTATTGATTAGTTGGATACTTGGATTTCTGATTTGATTTCATCAAGTATTGGTCAGTGAAGAGCTTTGATTTCATCAAGTATTGCCCGCAAATTTCTCATTCTACGTCAGGTATACATTTCTTCACTCTTGTGCCTTCTTGGCTCTTGCACCTATGGATTTACTGTTTTTAATATGGTTGTTTATCGTGTATGTTCAATGTGAATTTGCTTGTTGAATGTTGTTTTCTATTTTAATTAATTAATTCCAGAAATCTGAAAGTCATGGATAGATATTTTAAGAGAAAAACACCGGAGCAATCATTTAATCTGAATCTAGGGCCACGAATAGAGCTCAACGTAGATGACCTTCCTGCTGCATTTTGTTTATGATGTTATCTATTTAAGCCTGAGCATGGCGACCAAGGCGGCGGTGACGCTTTTGTCAGTGGGGGATTCACAAATTGGAAACATAAAGACAGATTAGATGTGCATGTGGGGAATCATAATAGCGTCCACAACCAATGTTTGAAGGCTTGTATAGACTTGATGAACGAAAAACAACACATCGAAGTTGCTTTGTGTACTCAATCGGACCAAGTACGGCTGGATTATCGCACGCGTTTAGAAGCGTCGGTGGATTGTATTAGATTTCTACTAATGCAGGGATTAGCTTATCGTGGTCACGATGAATCCTATGAATCCAGCAACCGGGGAAACTTTCTTGAACTACTTCAATTCCTCGCAGCTCATAATGATGAAATTAGTAAGGTTGTATTAAAAAATGCTCCTGAAAATCTTAAATTAGTAGCACCAAGCATTATTATGGCTGAAAACCCATCTGCATATTATGTTCATTGTTTTGCTCATCAAATTCAATTGACACTAGTTGCGGTTGCAAAAAAACACATCAAGATTTGCTCTTTTTTTAGTAAAATTACACTTATAACAAATGTTGTTGGAGCTTCATACAAGCGTAGAGACATTCTTCGAAATAAACAGTATGCAAAAGTTATTGAAGAAATTTACAATGGCGAAGTTGTAACAGGAAGAGGCTTGAATCAAGAAAGAGCACTCACAAGGCCAGGTGACACAAGGTGGAACTCTCATTATAGAACTCTCTTGAATTTAATTTGCTTGTTTTCCTCGGTTATTGAAGTACTTGAAGTCATTAAAGAGGATGGAAATCTTTCGGAGCAAAAGGCTAAAGCAAGTGATTTGTTGGATGTTATTCAATGTTTTGAATTTGTGTATTTGACTCACTTGATGAAAACAATCTTAGGGATAACAAATGAGCTATCACAAGCGTTACAAAGGAACGATCAAGATCTTCTAATTGCTATGTCACTTGTCAGGGTTTCCAAGATACGACTACAAGCAATGCGAGACAACGGATGGGATTCTCTACTAAATGAAGTAACTATTTTTTTGCAAAAAACATGACATTGTTGTTCTAAATATGGAGGACAATTTTGTAGCTCGGGGGAGATCGAGACGCAAATCTGAAAACAATACGAATCTTCACTTCTATCGTGTTGAATTATTTTATGCAGTTATTGATCTACAACTTACTGAGCTGAATAGCCGATTTGATGAAGTCAACACAGAACTACTTTTATGCATGGCATGTTTAGATCCAAGCAATAACTTTTCAGCTTTTGATAAGCAGAAACTAATTCGATTCGCTGGACATTATCCATTGGACTTTTCTCCAATTGATCTAATGGAACTCGATAATCAACTTGAGAGTTACATTATAGACGTTCGCTCAAGCGAAGAATTCTCAGATATGAAAGGGTTTGGTGTATTTGCTCAAAAGTTAGTCGAATTGAAGAAGGATGTTCTTTACCCGTTAGTGTATTTGCTCGTAAAGCTAGCATTACTTTTACCGGTTGCGACTGCAAGTGTAGAAAGAGCTTTCTCTGCGATGAAGATTATCAAAACATTATTACGCAATCGGATGGGAGATGATTGGATGAATGCTTGTCTAGTAACATATATTGAAAAAGATGTCTTCTCTACCATCGACAACAAAGTTATCATGAAATGTTTCCAGAACATGAAGCATCGAAGAGGAGTATTATAAGCAAGTAAGCAATCTTATTTTGCTAATAAAAATGTTCTAATTTAGATATTTTTTTGAAAATTGTACTCATTTTTTTCGTATGTATCTATTTTTTTTGTCATTATTTTATTGGACGCCCCCACTGAAAAATCCCGCTGGGTCCGCCTATGCATGTGTGGCTTTTTGAAAAATATGTAAATCAAATAATTGCCAAAATGTATATCATTCTAGTTCAAGGATCTATTGTACCAAGTAGATATTTGGAAAAGAATAAAAAAATTGAAATGACCTATAAGTTATGCTTTACTTTTAACTTAGAGAAATTAATGTATGCAAAATCACTGTTCATATTATACTTAAAAATTGGCCGTCGATGGGTAAAAATTTGGTGATGCTGAGCAGAAATTGGGTGACTGTGAGCAGAAATCAGGTAATATATTTTAAAAAATAATATTATTCCCCTTCGATGGAATATCTCTTCAACAGATTATAAGTCCATTTATGACGAGGTTTAATCTTCTGCACCATTTAGAGATGGTTCCAGACCTCATGTTGAAGTTTTCGTACTGGATTATTAGATCTATTTCTGTCCTTCCTCAAATCTTCACTTCCACCATACCCATAAGAGTCTCACAAATTTCTTGTGTTGCGGTGCAATTAATGGCACTCTGGTACAGCTCATTTGAGAGGGTTGACATTAGGATGCTCATGGCTTTGGCATCATACGACCTAGCCTATATTGTCTTCATCTGATCATTCTTTTTTGGGCTTTTCAACTTTCATTCCTGTGGTGGCATTGGGTTTGCTAGGAAAGGGACGTGAAAGGATGGTATCAAATCTTCATCAATAGAATTGACATAAAGTTTAATCCTAGACTGCCATAGTGCAAACTTGTCAAAGTTATACATGGGAGGTTTGGATGTAGAAGCATATTCTTTAAATTGCGACATGATTTCAAAGATAGCTTAAAGGGATAATTCAATTTAGGGATCTTGTTTAACCAATCTTTTAGGCATTAAAAATTAATTTATCTTTGATACCAATTGAAAGTATGCAGTCCGATTGAATATCTCTCTAGAGGGGGTGAATAGAGATCACAAATGTTTCACCGCTAGTCTATAAAAGCAATCATAGATCTAACAAACTATTCATCAATCAAGCAATTATAATATGATAGTAAAGTGGTAGAAATATGTTATGCTACCGCTAGGTTTTCTAGGAAGAACAAGAAGAAGAAATGAAAAGACGGCTAGGGTTTGCTAGGAAGAAAGGAAAATACCTTGAAAAGATAATTGCATAACTCCCAAAGAGGTGGAGTGGGGTATTTAAGAGTCCCCACTCCACAAGGGGGCCGGCCGGCCCCCATAGGGCTGAACTAAGTGCGGTTCAGCCCTCCTCCATTAGTTGATTAGTCGCGGGCTGAACCGGATGGTTCAGCCCGGTCTTTTCCCGGCGCATCTTTCGGACGTCTGGCGTACTTGTAACCACGGAATCGGAGATCCTTCGGGGGCATAACATTCCCCTCCCCATCAAGAAGCAGCTTGTCCTCAAGCTGGAAGTCTGGAAAGTGCTCACGGAACTCCAAGAAGTCAACCCACGAATTATGAGCCTCTGAGAGGTCTTTCCATTTAATCAGCACCTCGGGGCGATATTCGGTGCCCCGTTTCTTCCATCTGGATAGCAGGATGTCCTCCGGAATAGGACGCAACTCGCTGGTAGTCGTTGCCGCGGGCAGAAAAGGCGTAACAGTAACTGTGGCCCCCAACTTCTTCTTCAGAAGAGAGACATGAAATGTAGGATGGATGCGAGACCCCTCCGGCAGAGCCAGGGTATAGGCAACCGGTCCCACCCTGTGAGTAATGGGGAAGGGGCCATAATACCGTGGAGCTAGCTTCTGGTTGGCCCGCCGGGCAACGGAGAGCTGTCTGTACGGCTGAAGACGAAGAAAAACCTCATCCCCGACTTGGAACTCCCGCTCAGTCCGATGTTTGTCTGCTTGCACCTTCATTCGGGTTTGGGCGGAGAGAAGATTATCCCGCAGGATAGCTAATGTCTGATCTCGATCGCGCAAAGCCCGGTCCACCGCCGGAAGAGCTGTACTGCCTGGCTCATAAGAGCGTAAGGATGGTGGCGGCCTCCCATAAACAATTTCAAAAGGAGTGATGTGGCTAGCTGTGTGGAACGAAGTATTATAGCAATACTCCGCCCAATGGAGCCAACGAGTCCAAGAACGTGGCTCATCAGTGACAAAACAACGGAGGTAAGTCTCTACCCCTCTGTTCAAGACCTCCGTCTGCCCATCGGTCTGTGGGTGATTCGCCGTACTCATGCGAAGCCGAGTGCCCTGTAATTGGAAAAGCTCCTGCCAAAAGTTGCTGATGAAGACGGGATCGCGGTCGGAGATAATCGAACGAGGAACACCATGTAAGCGAACCACCTCTCGGGCAAAGAGCTCAGCAACCGTCTCGGCGGAGTACGGATGACTGAGAGCTAAGAAATGCCCATACTTGGAGAGCTTGTCCACAACCACCAAAATCACCGATTTGCCCTGCGATCGTGGCAAGCCCTCAATGAAATCCATAGAAACTGTCTCCCACACATGCTGCGGGATCTCCAACGGGGTAAGCAGCCCTGCTGGCGATGTGGTCTCGTACTTCTGACGCTGGCAGGTCTCGCACTGCTGCACGAACCTCTGGGCGTCCTTGCGAAGCCCCCTCCAATAGACATTGGCCCGAAGGCGCTGTAAGGTGCGAAGCACGCCGGCATGTCCTCCGGTTGGAGATGAATGGAACTCCTGTAGCATGACTTCCTTCCAAGCGGACGTAGCCGGAATCACCACCCTGCCCTGATAGTATAAGTGTCCCCCCACCAGTTGGTAGCCGAGAGGCGTCGATTGGCCTTGCCGTAAAGCCTCCAAGATCGGGCCAAACTCCGGATCCGCTGCTATATCGGCCTGTATGTCATCCAGAGACTCGATCAACGGCCCCGAGATCTGAAGGACCGTGCTCTCTGGTAGCCGGGATAGAGCATCGGCAACAACGTTTTCCTTCCCCTGTTTGTACACAATCTCATAGTCGTATCCCAGCAGCCTGGTCAGCCACTTCTGTTGTAGCGGGGAAGCCAATCGTTGTTCCAAGGAGTGTTTCAAGCTCTGATGATCCGTGCGAACCTTGAAATGATGGCCCAGCAAATAAGGTCGCCACAGAGTCACCGCATGAAGGATCGCCAGCATTTCCTTCTCGTAGGTGGAAAGGCCCAAAGTCCGAGGGGCCAAAGCCTTGCTACAGTAAGCCAGGGGTCTCCCCTCCTGCATCAGCACTGCTCCAATCCCAACCCCCGAAGCGTCCGTCTCCAAAACAAACTCCTTGCTGAAATCGGGCAAAGCTAACACTGGTGTTGTCGTCATGGCCGCTTTGAGAGCGGAGAAAGCCTGTTCCGCCTCCTCATGCCAAGTGAAAGACTCCTTATGCAAGAGCTGGGTAAGGGGTCGGGCCAGTTTCCCATAGTCCCTTACAAACCGCCGATAATACCCCGTGAGGCCCAGGAAGCCTCTGAGTGCCCGCACCGTAGTAGGCCGTGGCCAGGTAACCATGCTCTCTATCTTCCGGGGGTCAGCGCGCACCCCCTGCACCGAAACTAGGTGACCCAAGTACTCCACCTCCGGTTGTCCAAACGAACACTTCGACTGCTTGGCGTAGAACTGATGTCGTCGAAGAATAGATAGAACCTCTGCCACATGCTCCAGATGCTCCGCCCAACTGCGGCTGTAGATCAGAATATCATCGAAAAATACGAGAACCGACTGTCGAAGGAGTGGCCGGAAGGTCTCGTTCATAACCGCCTGGAAGGTGGATGGGGCGTTGGAGAGGCCGAAAGGCATCACCAAGAACTCGTAGTGTCCATCGTGCGTGCGAAACGCCGTCTTGTGAATATCCTCGGACTTCATCCGTATCTTGTGGTAACCCGACCGTAAATCCAGTTTGGTGAAAAGACATGCTCCATGAAGCTCATCCAGAAGCTCCTCTATCATTGGAATAGGAAACTTATCCTTGATAGTGGACTCGTTCAGATTGCGATAGTCCACGCAGAACCGCCATGAACCGTCCTTCTTCTTCACCAGTATAATAGGTGAGGAGAAGGCACTGGTACTCGCCCGTATAATGCCCGCTGCTAGCATCTCCTTCACACTTCGTTCGATCTCTGCCTTCTGAATATACGGGTACCGATAAGGCCTGACATTTGGGGGCGTCGCCCCCTCCTTCAACTGGATACCATGTTCCCTGGACCTGGCCGGTGGTAGGCCACAAGGCTCCTGGAACACATCCTCGTATTGGGCCAGTAGCGCCCGAATCTCCTGCGGAATGGGCGGGGGGTCTGTCTCTGATGTCTCCACCCCCACCAGCATAGCCATGGGTGAACCCTGACCCTCCAGTCGCTGCAAGCTCCTCAGCGATATCTCCTTCAGGGGCGAAGAACGAATCCCCCGTAGGCAGTACTCCTTCCCCGACTGTGAAAACTCCATGGTAAGATGCACCCAATCCGTAGTTACCCGCTGTAGCTGCCGGAGCCACTGAACCCCCAGTACCATGTCGGAGCCCCTGATCGGCAGTAAATACAAGTCTGTGTGGCACACGTAGCTCTGCATCCTGATCTCCACCCCTTTCATGACCCCCTCACACCTCAGTTTGCTGCCATCTGCGACCATGACCTGGAAAGCTGCATCAGTATCGATCGCCTGTCCCACCTTCGAAGCCACCGACGGGTTGATAAAATTGTGGGTACTCCCACTATCTATCAGTATGGTGACCCGTTCCTTGCCGACCAATCCTGTGAACCTGAGGGTCACTGGGGCGGATCCCCCCTCCATGGCCTGTATAGAGACCCCAAACTCCGTCAGATCGAGTGCCTCAAGGTCGACACCCTCTAGCGGATCCTCCTCCTCCTCCTCTTCTTCCCTCAGCATGAAGACCTGAATCTTCTGACAAGTGTGACCCCGTGTGTACTTCTCATCACAATTGAAGCACAGGCCCTTCTCCCTTCGTGTCTGCATCTCTGGCCAAGTCAATTTCGTAACTGTGGGCCGAATGGTGGGAGGTGTCTCCCTCCGTCCCGCTGTAGGAGCCGCGGGTGGCTTGACCGCTGTCCGGGTCCTCTGCCTGTTGTAACGCTCCTCCTGTATTCGAGCGATGCTTATGGCATGGCTCAAGCTGCGTGGCAAATATGCGTGGACCTCGTCGCGCAAGTGGTCCTTCAATCCCGATATGAAACAACTGAGCATCGTCTGCTCTCCCCAAGTGACCCGGTTGGCCAGCCTCTCGAACTCTGTCCGATACTCTGCCACGGTCCCCCTCTGTCGCAGCTTCTGTAACGTGGTCTCTACGTCCTCATACTCCAAAGGCCCAAACCGAGAAGAGAAGGCCTCAATGAACTGTGCCCAAGGGGCATATGCCCTGCCCCTCAAGAACCACTTCGTCCACTGGTACGCGTCGTCCTCCAGGTGGAACGCCGCCAGTTGCACCCACTGCGCCTCAGGGATCTCTTGATAATTAAAGAACAACTCCGCCTTCTGGATCCACTCTAGCGAATCTCCTCCCCTAAACTTGGGGAAATTCATCCTGGTCAGCTTCGGCTGCATGTAGGGACGCTGAGGCGCTCCGCGAAATCCACCCCCATCCTGCCCCTGAAACTCCGGACCTCCCTGCTGCACCCCCTGATTCCACATCGGGGGTCTCACCTGTCCACCCTGATGCCCCATCTGCGGTCTCACCGGCCCCGTCTGGTCGTTGCCGTACCCCAGATTTGGGTGTGCGGCCTGTTGCGGATGAACAACTCCCGCCGTCCCCCCGAGAGGGATCGCATTCGCTCCGGTGGGCCGAAACAGCCCGAAACCCTGGTGTTGTGGTCTCCACGGCTGCCCTGGATGTTGACCGGCCCCCCACTGGGCTCCCCCTCCATGTCCGGCTCCTCCATTCCGCTGCGGCCCGGCCGCTCCCGGCGAGTGAGGGAGAGGCCCCCAATTTGCTGTCGTTCCTCCTGCTGGCCGCAGCAGCCCCGAACTGCCCTGTAGAGGGATTTCCGGGCCCCAGCCCCCTGTAGCAGCACCCCCGGCCAGCCCAGGCGGCACCGCGCCTCCTCCCGTGGTCGGATAAGGATTGCCGACCCATCCTGGGCCGGAATAGGGGCCGACGACCCCTGCTGGAAGGCCCCAGGCTTCCGCCGCTCGGCTAGGGCCGGCTGTGAAACCGTGCGGCCCTAGCTGGGCGTCCGGACCCCCGCCGCTGGACCCCCACACCTCCGGCTGACTGTGCAGTGGCCGGCCCCCTTGGGCTAGGGTTCCGGCGGTCATTTCATCTTCCGGTCCGTCTCCTCCGGCGTTTTCTCCTCTGAAACCTCCTCCATGATGGATATTTGACGCGTCTATGTCGGATCCGTCACCGGACGTCCCTTTTCCTTTCAGATTTTGCAAAAGGAGGGCTTTTAACTCCTCCATCTTCGAATCGAAGCGCTCTTCCATAACTTTTTGAGAGTTCTTCAAGTTTTCTTCGAACGTCGCCATCGAATCCGTCAAAACGACGTAGTTTTCCTCAATCGCTGCCAAACGTGCCATCTCCGCCTCCGTGCGTGTCACCATAGTCGCAGGAAAGAAGCTCTGATACCAAATGTTATGCTACCGCTAGGTTTTCTAGGAAGAACAAGAAGAAGAAATGAAAAGACGGCTAGGGTTTGCTAGGAAGAAAGGAAAATACCTTGAAAAGATAATTGCATAACTCCCAAAGAGGTGGAGTGGGGTATTTAAGAGTCCCCACTCCACAAGGGGGCCGACCGGCCCCCATAGGGCTGAACCAAGTGCGGTTCAGCCCTCCTCCATTAGTTGATTAGTCGCGGGCTGAACCGGATGGTTCAGCCCGGTCTTTTCCCGGCGCATCTTTCGGACGTCTGGCGTACTTGTAACCACGGAATCGGAGATCCTTCGGGGGCATAACAAAATAAATCTAAACTATAGAGCAGAGAGATGGAAAAGTTTATAGTGGTTCCCCAAAACATGGAAACTCCACAGGAACCACTAATAACCAAAGAGACATTTCCACATGAAACTCAAAAACCTTAAAGCGCCTTTTGAAAAACAACAACAACACTCAAGCCTTTATCCCACTATAGTGGGGGTCGGCTATATGGATCCTTTGTCGCTCCCTATCTTTAGTCATAATTTCACTAATGCCTAAGTACATTATGTTTTTCCTTATAGTCACATTCCAAGTCTTTATTGGTCTACCCCTCCCCCATTTAACATGCCTAGTGACTAAACTCTCACAACGCCTAACAGGTGCCTCTAATGGTCGCCTTTGTATGTGTCCAAACCATCTTAGTCGAGCTTCTCGCATCTTCTCTGCTATTGGTGCCACTCCTATCTTATCCCTGATACATTCATTCCTAATTTAATCCAGTCGCGTGTGCCACACATCCACCTAAGCATTCTCATCTCCGCAACTCCCATTTTTTGCTCATGTACACAATTCACTGCCCAACACTCAGAACCATAGAGCATCGCTGGTCTAATTGCAGTACGGTAAAACTTGCCTTTAAGTTTTAATGGTACTTTACGATCACATAAGATCCCTGATGCGCCTCTCCACTTCAACCAACCTCCTTGGATTCTATGTATCACATCTTTATCAACACCTCCATCTTTATGAACTATCGATCCAAGATATTTAAAGCACTCACTGCGCAAAATATCTTGATCACCCGACTTAATAACAAAGTCACCCAACTTAATAACGAAGTGAAAAAGAGACTAAGAAATTCATTATAGAATACAAATGTAGATTTTTCACGTAGAGGATTCTTTAGAAAAATGAAGATCCTTTACAATATCAAATTGTATGGATTTAGACTAGAAGACTAAAGGTCGTCTTCCTCTACAGAAAGCTTCTCTAGCTTTCTATTTTAGTGTCGCTTGCTCTTTTTCTCAAATATGTTCGGGTTTCAAAATTGATGTGTAAAATTTGGTTGTCGTCATCTGATTTGCAATCCGTATATATTCTTCTATCTGAATTAGGATTATTCATGTGGCCTTTGATAGTTTGGAAATGGAGAGATACTCGATCCTTAGAAAAGAATCTTTCTAAATGCATCATCAATGGTTGGCTTCAATTGGCATCTTTATTAAATTTCCAACTATCTGCAACAACTATTTTGAATCTCGTCATTCTGAGCTAGTTCGGGGATCACCAACGGATCGATCACCGATCAACGATAGATGATCGTCTAAGCTCTCTCGGATTGACTAGATCTGTCACAGATTGACTGCACGGTCGCCGTGTCACAGTCGTCGAACGTCGTTCAGCGAACTCAGGCTCTTTCATAAGTCTTTGACTTCCATCATTGGTCGCCGATCAGATAAATCGGTGGCCGATCGGTTCTCCTTCAATCGACGAACACGGAACTTTGATATCAGATCTTCGATCACAGAATCTTGGTCATCGATAGCCGATCGTCGGTCGGCAAAACTTGGTCTTCCATCGGCGTCGGTCGCCGAACAGGCTCAGTATGTTTTCTTCTCTTTTGAGTAAGCTTGGTATGGATCTTCTTCCATCAAGGACTGACTCAATAAATAGAAAATGCATTGATAATATATAGCCCGTGTCATACACATTGAAATCAAAGAGCATCAACCAATTACTCTTATCACATGAAATAATTTGTTCTACCAAATCAACGGGGATTTTTCCCAACATATATAGTATGGTTGGCTCTATGGTCGTTTGTATTTGAGCACTAGCATTGCTTCTGCTATGTGATTCTCTGGTAATTGTTGTGTTTTCTTGTACAGTTTTTTAATATTTCTATTGAGTTTTCTTGTACAGTTTTTTAATGTTAGGGCAAGACTACGAGAGAGGCTAATAGAGAGGAAGATCTAGAGAAAGAGAGGGGGGAGATAAGGGTTAGGGTTGAGAAAGAGGAAGAAGACTAACCATGTAATACTCTTCATAACCCCAAAAGGGGGGCTGCCCGGGTATATAAATACCCGGGCAAGGAGGGGGCCGGCCGGCCCCTCCAAGGAGGGCTGAACCCGCGTGGTTCAGCCCTCGGCCGGCCGGCTCACTGCGTGGGGGCTGAACCGGAAGGTTCAGCCCCGTTGTTTAGCGCGCCTTTGTTCCTCCGTACATAATGACGCCCCGTAAAGCGTAGCGGGGGCGTAACATTCCCCTCCCCATCAAGAACCAACTTGTCCCCAAGGTGGTAGTCGGGGTAGAGCTCCTTGAAGTCGAAGAAGTTCACCCATGAATTGTGTGCCGGCGACATGTTCTTCCATTTGACCAAGAGCTCGGGCCGGTATTCCGTGCCCCGCATCTTCCACTTGAGCATCAAAATATCTTCAGGAAGCGGCCGCAGTTCACCCGCCGAAGTGACCTCAGGTAACAAAGTACTCGGTTGGACATGCGGCCCTACCTTCCGCTTGAGTAAAGAGACATGGAATGTAGGATGGATGCGCGAACCCTCCGGTAATGCCAGGGTGTAAGCTACCGGTCCCACCCTGCTGATAATCTGAAAGGGACCGTAGTAGCGCGGGGACAGTTTCTGGTTGCCGCGACGAGCAACCGACAACTGCCGGTACGGCTGGAGCTTGAGGAACACCTCGTCACCAACAGCGAACTCCCGCTCAGTGCGGTGCTTGTCCGCCTGGGCCTTCATGCGATCCTGGGCTAGTCGGAGGTTCTCCCGAAGTGTGACCAACATGCGATCCCGGTCCAGCAGAGCGCGATCTACCGCTGGGAGCGGTGCTCCCGGGCTCATAGCTGCCCAAGGTAGGAGGAGGTCGTCCGTAGACCACCTCAAATGGTGTCATTCTGCTGGCGGAGTGGTATGCCGTGTTGTAACAGTATTCAGCCTAATGCAACCAGTCCGGCCAGCTGCGCGGCTCATCCATCACAAAGCAGCGCAGATAAGTCTCGACCCCACGATTAAGCACCTCCGTCTAACCATCCGACTGCGGGTGGTTGGCCGTGCTGAAGTGTAAGCGAGTGCCCTGCAGCCGGAACAGCTCCTTCCAGAACCCACTGACGAAGGTAGGGTCCCGATCAGAAATAATGGCGCGGGGGAGGCCATGCAGGCGAACGATCTCTCGAGCAAAGAGTGCGGCCACAGACTCCCCGGTGTACGGATGGCTGAGCGCCAGAAAATGGTCATACTTGGACAGCTTGTCCACCACCACTAGAATGACCGACTTCCGTTTAGACTTTGGCAGTCCATCAATGAAGTCCATGGACACCGTGTCCCAAATCTGCTGCGGAATCTCCAATGGTACAAGCAGCCCCGCCGGAGAAGAGGTCTCATATTTCTGCCGCTGGCAGATCTCACAGTGGCGAACGAACTGCTGAATGTCCCGTCGCATGCCTGCCCAAAAAACGTTTGCTCGCGCCCGCTGAAGGGTCCGGAGCACCCCCGCATGCCCTCCTGTAGGCGAAGAGTGGAACTCATGCATCAACACAGTCTTCCAGGCTGAATCGGCGGGCACGACCACCTGGCCCCGATAGTAAAGCCGATCATTGCACAAGTGATAGCCAGCTGTGACGGTCTCTCCCCTTTGTAAAGCCTCCACCAACGGACGCAGCGTGTCCGATCGCCGGACCTCTTCCTGAATATCCTCCACTGAATCGACTAACGGCCCCGAAATATGAGCGAGAGTAGCCTCTGGGAGACGAGAGAGGGCATCAGCGACCACATTCTCCTTGTCGCGGCGATACACAATCTCGTAGTCATAACCGAGAAGCTTAGTCACCCACTTCTGCTGTAGCGGCGAGGAGACCCGTTGGTCTGGGAAATGCTTCAAGCTCTGGTGATCCGTCCGGATCTTAAAGTGGCGGCCCAACAGATATGGCCGCCAAACAGCCACCGCATGAATAATTGCCAACATCTCCTTCTCGTAGGCCGAGAGGCCTAAAGTACGAAGGGCTAAAGCCTTGTTGTAAAAGGCTATCGGCCGCCCTGCCTGCATCAACACGGCCCCAATGCCGACACCTGAGGCATCCGTCTCCAGAACGAACTCCTGTGTGAAATCCGGTAATGCCAGAACTGGCGTGGTGGTCATGGCCCGCTTGAGGGACTGAAATGCCTCCTCCGCCTCCTCACTCCAGGAAAAGGAGTCCTTCTGCTGCAGCTGGGTTAGGGGCTGAGCTATCTTGCCATAGTCTTGCACAAACCGCCGGCAATACCCTGTGAGCCCCAAAAAGCCCCGCAAGGCGCGGACTGTAACCGGCCGCGGCCAAGTCTGCATACTCTGAATCTTTCGTGGGTCGGCCCTGACGCCCTGACCTGAAACCAAGTGGCCCAAATACTCCACCTCTTCCTGACCGAAGGAGCACTTGGAACGGTTGGCATAAAGGTGGTGCAGACGTAGTCTGGCAAGGACCTGCTCCACGTGGCGAACGTGGTCCTCCCAAGTCGCGTTGTAGATGAGTATATCATCGAAGAAGACCAACACAAATGCCCGCAGGAAATCTCTGAATATCTCATTCATGTTGGCCTGGAATGTAGAGGGCCCTCCGGTCAGCCCATTGGCCATAACCAAGAACTCGTAGTGGCCATCATGAGTTCGGAAAGCCGTCTTGTGGATGTCCTCCTGTGCCATCAAGATCTGGTAATAGCCGGAGCGAAGATCCAGCTTGGTGAACCGCTGGGCCCCATGCAACTCATCCAGCAACTCTTCGATATGGGGAATCGAGAAGTTATCCTTGACCGTAGCACCGTTCAAGGCACGGTAGTCCACACAGAATCGCCAGGACCCGTCCTTTTTTACCAGAATAATGGGAGCCGAGAAAGAACTCGTACTAGGCCGAATGATGCCGGCCTCCAGCATCTCGCGGACACCGCGCTCAATTTCCGCCTTCTGGATGTGCGGGTAACGGTAAGGACGGACATTTGTCGGCTCAGCACCCGCCTTGAGCGAAATACGATGATCGCGGAACCTCGCCGGAGGTAAAGTGCGCGGCTCCTGAAAAACATCAGCATAATCGGTCAGTAGTAACTGTAACTGGACTGGTACCTCCGCAGGCGTGGAATCACCAGTTTGGACCTCCCGAAGAATAGCCATCAGCTGTCCTTCTCCGCTCAACCGCTGCATGCTGCGGAGAGAAACCTCCTTCACAGGAGATGGCGTGATGCCCTTCAAGCAAAACTGCTTCTCCCCGTGCACGAACTCCATGGTCATATGCTCCCAGTCGAAGGTCACCCGTTGTAACTGGCGCAACCACTGGACCCCCAGCACCATGTCTGAGCCCCGGATTGGCAACAAGTAGACGTCAGTACGGCCCACATAGCCATGTATCCGCAGCTCCACGCCCTTCAGTACCCCTTCGCACTGCAGCTTGCTGCCGTCTGCCACCATCACGTGAAAAGCAGCCTCCCTGTCCACCTCATGTCCCGCCCGTCGTGCCACGTCGGGATGTATGAAGTTGTGGGTGCTCCCACTGTCCACCAAAATCGTAACCTTCTCTTGGGCGATCCGGCCCGCCAGCCGTAAAGCAAGCGGGGGTGCACAACCCTCAAGAGCATGTAGGAAGACGCCGAACTCCTCCGACTCCTCCAAGTCCACCTCCAACTCCTCATCTGGAGCCGGCTCCTCGTCTGCGTCCTGCCGCAACCTGAAAACCTGTATCTTCTGGCATTTTTGGCCCGGCACAAACTTCTCATCGCAATTAAAGCACAGCCCTTTCTCCTTCCGAGCCGCCAACTCACTCCACGATAACCGAGTCACGGTTGGTTTGTTACCCGCGGGTTGCTCCCGTCGTGCTGCTGTGGCGGGAGCCGCAGACGGCCTACTCGTGGTGCGGGCTCGCTGTCTGTTGAACCGCTCCTCCTGAATGCGCGCCAAGGTAATGGCGTGGTTCAATGAACGAGGCATGAGATCATGCACCTCGTCACGAATGTACTCCTTGAGCCCTGATATGAAACAGCTGTAGAGAGTCCTCTCCGACCACTGAACCCGGTTCGCCAACTTCTCGAACTCGGTGCGGTACTCCATCACTGATCCCTTCTGACGGAGCTTCTGAAGAAGGCCTCGAAGTTCCCGTACTCTAGTGGCCCGAATCTGGCCGTAAAGCCATCCACAAACTCTCCCCACGGCACGTACTCCCGTCCCCGCAGGACCCCCTGCGTCCACTGGTAAGCGTCGTCCTTCAAGTGGAAGGACGCCAACTGCACCCACTGCCCTTCAGGCACCTCATGATACTGAAAGAAGAGTTCTGCCTTCTGAATCCATTCCAAAGCGTCGCCGCCCTCGAACTCCGGAAAGTACATGCGAGTTAATCCGGGGGTCAAGCGTTGTGCCCCATGACCTCCTTCCCGTCTTGCGGGCTCACCTTGCTCAAATCCGTAGCCTTGGTGCTGACTGTTCCCCCAAGGAGGGGGTTGTTGTTGTCCGGCCCACGCTTGGCCAAATCCAGCCATGCCCGGCGGCCCAAACCCACGGGGAGGAGGGAGAAGCCCTCCCCCTTGGTATCCCGCAGGATCTGGAGGTCGTCGGAGCCCAGCCGGCTCCTCCCAGCCTCGACGAAGCCCCCCTGGCTCCGGCCAGCCCTGCCGGCGCTGTCCCTGGCCCGCTCCGAGGTCGCCGAACCCTCCTGCTGCAGGTCCTGGCGGAATCAGCCCCGCCGGACCCACGTATGCCGCTGTCGAGCCCGCTGCTTGCCCCGTATGCCGCTGCCGAGCCCGCTGCTGCCCCGTACGCCGCGCTACTAGGGCCTCCAGACCCTTGCCAGCCCACGCCAGGCGGAATCCAGCCCGTGCCAGGCGGAAAACCGCTCGCCCGCACGCGCTCGTCGTCCGACAAACGCACACCGCCGACGCCTTCCGCAAGCCGCGCGCCATTTGCCGCCAAATCGGCCCCCGATCCGGTCGAATCCTCGCCCGTTGTGGCTTTCCCTTTCAACAAGGCCTTAAACTCCTCCATACGAGCGTCGATCCGTCCTTCCATGGCTGCCATAGAGTCGGTGAGGCCAACCATGTTCTCCTCTAGGGCTTCAATCCGTGAGGACTCTTCTTGAGTGCGAGTGGTCACCATGTCCGAGAGAAAGAACGGCTTTGATACCAAATGTTAGAGCAAGACTACGAGAGAGGCTAATAGAGAGGAAGATCTAGAGAAAGAGAGGGGGGAGATAAGGGTTAGGGTTGAGAAAGAGGAAGAAGACTAACCATGTAATACTCTTCATAACCCCAAAAGGGGGGCTGCCCGGGTATATAAATACCCGGGCAAGGAGGGGGCCGGCCGGCCCCTCCAAGGAGGGCTGAACCCGCGTGGTTCAGCCCTCGGCCGGCCGGCTCACTGCGTGGGGGCTGAACCGGAAGGTTCAGCCCCGTTGTTTAGCGCGCCTTTGTTCCTCCGTACATAATGACGTCCCGTAAAGCGTAGCGGGGGCGTAACATTGTGTTTTCTTGTACAGTTTTTTAATATTTCTATTGAGTTTTCATTTCGTAAGGACCGGCCAAACTCATGTTATAAGACTAATCAAGTTTGGGGTGTTACAACAAGTATAAATGTGAGCCGGGCTAAAAGAAACAGACGAATCCACTACATTCAACAAAGTGGAATACATCTTGAAATCCTCTTCTTTACAACTAGCATATTCCACAGTCTTTGTCAGCCGTACTCCAAAGCTCCCTGCTGGTAAACTTCAATGGCTATGATTGGAGGTCAAGATCTAGTTAAGTGTTGCCCTACCTTGAGCTCAAGCTTAAAGGCACTCCGACTATACAAGCTTTAAGATGAGGCTGACTCCTCACTGCTCAGTTATTAATCTGAGATCCTGAAGCATCTGAGAAAAAAAATCTGCAGTTGGAGTAGGATTGTTCTGACCTTAAATCACCCTAGAAGTTGTTATTGGATTTATATTTATCCTGTAATTATGTGTATGGCTATCTTGTAAATATGAGGATTATGAATATATATATATATGAGGTCTCCTATTGGGGGAGATGACTCTTTTTCCAATATTCTACATGGTATCAGAGCAAGTAGGGTTTCCGCCGAGCGTTCAGATACTTGCCTCTTCGGCGAAGCCCGTTCGTTCTTCCTGCATCGAAGCCTCCAGCGCTCGATCGTCGTTCTTTCCGTTAGCGCTTCTAGCGCTCGATCGTTCTTCCGTTACTTTCTGTCGAGGCTTCCAGCGCCCGCCGCTTCTTCCTACGCACCCCGTAGAAGTTTCCGTCGCTCGATCGTCGCACCCCGTCGAAGCCTCCAGCGCTCGATCGTCGCACCCCGTAGAAGTTTCCGTCGAGGCCTCCAGCGCCTCCTGCGCCTCCTGCATCAAGCGCCCGCTTCTAGCGCATCGATCGGGCTTCCTGCTAGCATCGATCGTGCTTCCAGCACCCGGAACCCGCCACCCGCCACGCCGTCCTGCGCCTCCTGCTTCCAGCGCGTGCGCCTCCTGCTTTCTGCGCTCGCATTCCAGCCTTTGAAGCCGCCCGCCGCTTCTTCCGCCTTCTTTGATCCTCGATCTCCTTTGCGGGAGGGATCTTGTTGTTTCCTGGCGTTATGGATTCCAAGGACTCTTATGGATCCTCTACCGGACGGATTACTAGCATTCTCCTTAATGAGAAAAATTATCCTTCGTGGGCGACCTCCACGAAAGTGGCTCTCGCCGGCTGGAACAAGCTCTCATGGCTAACCGGTGGTCCTCCTATGCCCAAATCTACTGACAAGGAAGACAAGAAAGCGGAGTTGGACAAGTGGTCGACAGAAAAGTACATGGTGCTTGGATGGATTCAGTGCTCGATGGAGCCCCGCATCTTCAGTCAGTTCATGCGTTTTGAGGATATCCCTGAGCTTTAGTCTGCTCTTCAGCGCACTTTTGGCCACACTCGTGTTGATGCCCAAATCTTCGGCATCTTTCAGGATATCGCTTCTGCCACTCAGGGGATCGTTCCGTTCAGGAGTACTTCACTTACCTTCAGGATCGCTTCCTTGAGCTCAATGATCTTGAGCCTCTCAGTGATCTGGAGTCCCCCAATGATATCACCCTTATCCGGAAACAGCGACAGCGGCGGGAGACATACCAGTTCTTGATGGGACTTCGTCCTGACTATGAGTCTACCCGTGCTCAGATTGTGGAAATGTCACATTTACCTGATCTTCTTGAGGCCTACTCCATTGTTGCAGAGCATGAGAAACGTATGCAGCGGCAATCCGGTCTTTCCGGCACTCGTCCAACCTCCACTCTCCCTACTGAGCAGATGGCTCTTGCGGCTTCGTCCCGTCCACCCGCCCCCGGTTCTCGTCAACGGGGTGGTCGATCTGGTGGTCGTGTCTCATCTGGTGGTCGTGGCCTATCCGGTCCTCCGGGCCCCTGCTCTCATTGTGGCCGTTTATATCATGACCGCAGTCGCTGCTACCAGCTATACCCCCACCTGAGAGGCTCTGAGCGGACCACTACCGGCGGTGCTCCCCGTCACACTGTTGCCTCTGTTGAGTCTTCCGAGCCCGGCGCGCACACCTTAGGCCCCTCTGACTTCAGTCACATGCTGGCCCAGTTTCAGCAGTTTCAGCAGACTCAGTCCTCCACTGTTGCCTCGGCTTCCACTGTGCCTCCCTCCTCAGGTATCCCGTTTGCTTGCTCCGTGACCACGGTTGATCAGAATGTGTCACCCTGGGTGATTGATTCTGGTGCAACCGATCATATGACTGGTATGTCCTCTCATCTGCTTCAGGTTGTCCCCTGCTCTCACCGGGATGTGCGCCTCGCTGATGGATCGATTACCCTCGTCCTCAGCCGGGGAACTGTCTCTCTCTCTCTTCCTCTTTCTCCCTTGACTCTGTCCTTCTTGTCCCTCAGTTGGCTCTCAATTTACTTTCTGTTAGTAGTATTACTCATACTTTAAACTGCTCAGTAACCTTCTTTTCTGATTGCTATGTTTTTCAGGACCTGAGATCCGGGAGGACTATTGGTACGGGATATGAGAAGAGTGGGATGTACTACCTGGATCTACCTCCTCCAATTGCTGCTTCCACTGCCACCTGCCCACCTAGTCCTTCTGCTGCTCCACCTATTTCATCATCCAGCTCGCTTTGGCATGCTCGCCTTGGTCATGCTAGCCCTCAGCGGATGTTATCTGTTTGTCCTGATGTATCTTTTGTTTTTCCTTTTCATTGTGATGTCTGTGAGCTTTCGAAACATACCCGTAGCACATATGTGTCTTCTGTTAGTCGTGCTACCTCTGCTTTTGAGTTGGTTCATTCTGATGTGTGGGGCCCTGCCCCTGTTGTATCTTTTGATGGTTTTTCGTACTTTGTGACTTTTATTGATGACTATTCAAGATGCTTATGGGTTTATCTTTTGAAACATAAATCTGAGGTCCTGTCGGTTTATTCTCAGTTCTCTCGCATGATACAGACCCAGCACGGCAGGTCTGTCCATATCCTCCGCTCCGACAACGGCGGGGAATATACTTCTCGTTCCTTTGATATTTTTCTTCGGAGTGCGGGCACCCTTCATCAATTTTCTTGTCCGGGTACCCCCGAGCAGAATGGAGTAGCCGAACGCAAAAACCGCAACCTTCTAGACTCGGTTCGTTGCCTTCTTCGGGGAATGAATGTCCCTAAGCCCTATTGGAGCGCTGCTCTCCTCACCGCCACTTTTCTTATTAATAGGACTCCTTCTCGTCCTCTTGGTGGCGTTACCCCCTACAGCCTCATTTATCCTTCAGTCTCCGCCTTTCCTATTCCTCTCCGGGTCTTTGGTTGTGCGTGTTTTGTCCAAGATCGTCGACCTTCTCGGACTAAACTTGATGACAAGGCCATCCGTTGTCTCTTCCTCGGCTACTCCACTACCACTAAGGGTTACCGCTGCTATGACCCTCAGTTACACCGTGTTATTTTCTCGCGGGATGTGACTTTCCATGAGGATGTTCCCTTCTTCTCTGCCGTGGATTTGCCTTCCCCTGAGGTCTCGACTATAGTGCAACCTCTCCCAGTCGTCCTACCATCACCAACCACTACTTCGCCTCCTGCCCCGCCTGTCCTGTTGACTTACTCCCGTCGCCAGCGTACACCCACTTCTCCTCCAGTCTCGGATCAGCAGCCCCCTCCGGTCGCAGGTACCTCCGTGGAGCCTCTTCCCTCTCCTTCTCCTGCAGACTTACCTATTGCCCTACGTAAGGGCCAGCGTACGTGTGTTCGCCCCCCCCCCCCCCCCCCCCCCCCCCCCCGTTACTGAGCACCCACTAGCTAGCGTTGTTTCCTACCAGCATTTCTCACCTTCTTACCAGGCTTTTGTGGCTGCTGCTGATTCCGTTCGTCTTCCTACATCGACTGCTGAGGCTCTTCTTGACCCACGGTGGGTTCAGGCCATGCAGGAGGAGATGTCTGCTCTCCACCGCACAAGGACGTGGTCTCTGGTTCCTCTCCCTCCTGGGAAACGCACAGTTGGGTGTAAATGGGTCTACACTGTGAAGTACTCTGCTGATGGTAACATTGACCGTTACAAAGCCCGTTTGGTGGCCAAGGGTTTTACTCAGGCTCCGGACGAGTTTGGTGCCACCTTTGCTCCTGTGGCGAAGTTGACCAGTGTCCGCCTTCTTCTCTCCCTTGCGGCCTCTCGGACGTGGCCGCTCTTTCAGCTCGATGTTAAAAATGCCTTCTTGCACGGGGATCTCAAGGAAGAAGTCTATATGGCTCCTCCTCCGGGGTTTTCCCTTCAGGGGGAGTATTCGGGGAGAGTCAGCCGGCTTCACAAATCCCTATACGGCCTAAAGCAGTCCCCGCGCGCCTGGTTTGAACGGTTCAGCTCCGTTATTCTTCAGTCCGGCTTCACTCAGTGCCGTGCAGACCACACTTGCTTCATCCGTGTCACTCTAGAGGGTCGTCGTGCCATTATCTTGGTCTATGTGGATGATATTATTCTCACAGGGGATGACCCCTTTGGCATATCTGAGGTGAAAGCTACGTTTTGCTCTGCCTTTGAGGTGAAAGACCTTGGGCCTCTCCGTTACTTTCTTGGGATTGAAGTTGCTCGTTCACAGCAAGGTATCTCCATCTCGCAGCGCAAGTACATATTAGATCTTCTTCGGGATACAGGTCTACTTGGGTGTCGCCCTGCGAGTACTCCTATGGATACCAACCATCGCCTTCATGCCGAGTCTGGTGATCCTCTACCAGACCCCTCTCAGTACCAGCGGCTTGTTGGCCGCCTGATATACTTGACCAATACCAGGCCTGACATCAGCTTCTCTGTGGGCGTGTTGAGTCAGTTTATGCACTCTCCCAGGACCTCTCACCTCGAGGCGGCTCGACGCGTTCTTCGTTATCTTAAGCGTGCTCCTGGCCTCGGACTGTTCTATCGAGCGGATAGTGCCTCTACTCTCTCATGCTTCACTGATGCAGATTTTGCTGGCTCTTTGACTGATCGGTGCTCCACTTCTGGTCTCTGTGTTTTCCATGGTGATCATCTTGTTTCATGGCGGAGTAAGAAACAACCTATCGTATCTCGCTCGTCGGCTGAGTCAGAGTACCGTGCCATGGCACATGGTGTTACTGAATTGGTTTGGCTCCGATCGCTGCTGAATGAACTTGGGCTAACTCTCGTCTCTGGCTCGACCCTCTACTGTGATAATAAGTCGGCACTCCTTCTTACCCAGGATTCGGTGCTCCATGAGTGCACCAAGCACATCGAGATGGATGTTCACTTTCTGAGGGACCACGTTCGCACTGGGACTGTTCTTCCTGCTTTTGTCCCCTCGGCTGACCAGGTTGTTGATGCCTTCACTAAAGCTCTTGGCCCTACTCGGTCTGATTTGATCATTTCCAAGCTGGGCATGATTGACATCTTTGCACCAGCTTGAGGGGGAGTATTGGATTTATATTTATCCTGTAATTATGTGTATGGCTATTTTGTAAATATGAGGATTATGAATATATATATATGAGGTCTCCTATTGGGGGAGATGACTCTTTTTCCAATATTCTACAGTTGTTCCCTCAGTACACCACCAAGGGAGATGAAACAAAAAGAAAATACACTAGCCTTTGTACAGATATGACCAATGGGGCAACCTCGAGCTATATAGGTAAAAGAAATGGAGATCAAGAAACAATACAAACTATAACAAATGGGTGGTAAAACTTCAACTCTAAAAGCAATAAAAACTGTGAAGAGAATCATAGAAACCTGCACATGCTTGCAGTAAAGATAAAATTTACCAGTTATGATAACATCAGTAAGCCCGTTTCCATGAATTAGACTCATATATCTTCCACCTGGTCTCTCCCTGCCTCTCCCATAAGATGGCAAAGGATCAATCAAAAGCCAGCTTTCTGTATCCTGCACCGAGCATTCACAAATGTGCAGGATAAGCATCACAAAAGAGAACCAGTAAGCTTCTACTAGCAAAATAGCCATACTTCTCCTGAACAATATTTTTTAATACAATCCATTACAACATTCTTACATGTTAAGAACAACAACAACAACAACAACAACAACAACAGAACCCATATAGTCCCCAATCATTGGGGGTATGGGCGGGGGAAGATTGGAAACAGACCTAACCTTTGGCACTATGCACAAAGTGGCTTCTCTCAAAGGAGAAAGACCTAACCTTTGACAATAAATGCACAAAGTGGCTGCTCACAGAGTACCACTGAAATAGTGGCCCCCTATACCATCGCGTTTGCTGCGGAATCATGCCCTCAAATCAAAGCCAAAGACATCAGAGAGGGCAGACCCAAGAATCCATTTTGATTTATGTGCACATAACCTGCACATACTTACATGTTAAGAACAAAAACGAAAAAATTAGATGATGAGAACAAAGAAAATAAATATTAGAAAACATTACACACGGGAAAGACTAAGGGAGTTGCTTGTGTTTCATTGTTACTATAATGTTATTAATGTATATCAGACCTTTGATTTACTGACATCTTTAAATAATAAATTTAAAAATAACTTTACATAATATTCTTCTGGCATCTTAAACTCACAAGAAATCTTATAATACCTACATTTCATGATATCTTTTTTCTTCTGTATTTAATGGCATAGGTCATGTAATTTACCTTCTTCATTGTGTGTCACCCAGCATTCACAGAAATGTTTCTTCTGCATCAGATTTCTTAGACTGTAGAATGTCTCCTCTCCTCCAAGTTCATTCATCATATTTCGTCCAACACTTGTCAAATAATGCAAGTCATATGTCGTTTCCACAAAATCTCTTTCGTTGTTATATCTACTGTACCTCCTTCTCCAATGCTCTATGATACTCTCACACGACCAGTTATCTATTATCAGTTATTACGCATATTTATTTTATGTTATTATTTAGTGTTATCATGTGTCTATGTTAGGTGTCAATGTTTTGAGTCACTATTATGCGTCTTTATTTCAAGTTGTCATCTCTTAGACTCTTAGTGTATTTTAGTTTTGGGTAGATTTATTTATTTACGGTCAATGTCACTGCGTAATGTTATACGTATACCCCTTGGGTCATGAATGAAGGCAACTAATAAGTATTATGAAATCTTTTTCATCTCTCTAGTTCTCTCCTCTCTTTAGTAAGGGTATGGGTTGAGTAAGGCCCCTTCTTCCGTCTCCCCCCCCCCCTTCTTCTACTCTGGTTGAGCTCAGCTTCAGTGTATCGCTGCCTCCACCACCACCTCCGACAAGATACTGATGTGCTACAGGTTAACCCGTAACAACTTGGTAACAGAGATAGGTTAGTCGGTATTTCCACAACCGCACGCACTCCCCCCAGCCATCATACTCCGTTGTCAAGCGCTCACCTCTCGATGGTGTCGTCAGTCTCCTCATTCCAGGCAATTGATATACACGCAGGACTAAATCGACCCATCTACAGTGGGAACCGGGGGGAATCATAACTCCATCCTTCTTTCTCTGGATCGACGAAATCCCCTTGTCGTTGTTGCAACACAACAAGCATGTGTATTCGTCATGATGATCTTACAGACGACATCCTCGTCAATGTTCTACGTGTGGCACCTCTGTTGTCATGACCATCTCGCCTGCAACTCAGACAGCATGCACTTTCGTCATAATCGTCTCACCGACAATATCCTCGTCGACATCTATGCTCTTAACCCCAATGCACCCCATCATCCTCCCCCACTTTAGAGCAAACCCATGCCTCATCTCCATTAGCGGCAATGATAGATATATTTTAGATTAATAAAAAGATGTTCTCTGATTCTATATCCGATAAAGACAAGTGTACCTTATCGATTATAGTATAGGATACAAAATACCACGGTCGTAGTAGATCTGGGCACGTCGATTACTTTTACTTTGAGGGAATCATTATTATCTTATCAAAGAGATTTTTGGATTGGTTTTGCAAATAAAAAAAGCTTACGATTAAAAGGGTGATTTAGATTATATAAAAAAAGGTTAGCACTCGATCTCGACTCACCTCGGAATGAAAACGACCAAAAGATATAAAGTTCTAATTTCTTTAACGAAAGTGTTTGGACCGTGGAGGTTCCCAAAACATGAACGCACCTCTCTCGAGGATACGCCCAACTGAGTTTAGGTTGATCGCCTGAACTCTCGTTCTAAGTCGAAACCCCTAAAACTCGCTTTATGGTGTGAACCCCTCTATTGGATTTGACTCCAATCCGGGAGATTTACATCATCCTCTCTCGAGGGTTGCGTGCAACTCTCTTTACCCGTGAGTAATCGATCCGTACGCACGAGCCTCTCGGCTAACTAGAGTACGGAAATGGAAATGAAAGTCATATATCGATAATATGACCTCACTCAATATTAATCAAGGGTAAATCCTAAGCATTCGTTAAAAAGGAAAAAAAAATATAAGTTAAGAAGAGATCATTTCATTCATTGGTTCATCTCGATCGAGTACTAAAGAAAGTTAGTTACTCATGGAGATGGAGGAATTATCAAGCATAAAAGAGGAGTGCATTATAAAAGAAACAAGTAAAATAAGAGAACAAGAAAACTAAATTTTATTGCTATTTGAAGAGAAATTACAAGAAGAGAAAATAAAAGACAATTAAACTAGAAAAGAAATGCAAGAAACAAAGCAAAGAAGTACATGAAGAACAATAAATTAAACACTCTAGAACTTCTCCAACAATGGCTCAGTAGTCTCTAACCATGGATCCAACCGGCTTTATATATGCAAAGAGGATGAAGGTGGGCAGGTATGGGAAAAGTTGGAAATGGAAGCATTCAAGAGGGGGAATTTATGTGTCCAAGGGGGGAGGAATGAGCATGGGCGGCAATGGAGGGGGGATGAATATGGGCGGCCACATGAATGGGGAGATGAATATGGGTGGCAATGGAGGGTCCACGTGCATGCATGGGATTGGAGGTAGCGGCATTGCATGGAATTGGATTTCACGTGGATGTGCATGCATGGGATATCACGTGGATGGGCATGGCATATTGGAATTGGAGAGTTGGCGTGCATGGGTTGGCCAAATTGGAGCCATGTGGTTGCATGGGTGCGGCTTGAACTCACGCGGCGACTTCAGTAAATATGTTATTCTCCAACTTCAGGAGTGCCGCAGCAACATTAATCCTACAAAAACAAATAAGACTTAAATTAGTGAACTTAAAAATAAAAGATCCGATATATAAATAAAAGTAGCTAAAATATTAATAATTCTAATTTAAAATATATACTAAACTAGATACTAAAATATAAATAAAATACTACTCATCAGGCAACAACCTCCTTTTGTTTCCAGACGGCTCAACCTTTGTTCCATCTGTCAAGCAGCTGTGTTGCGGTCCTCTTTCTTGTCCTTCGAGCCCCGCATTTCTTCAAGATGCACGCCAATCGTATTGCAACTCCTACCTCTCCCGATTTCCTCGAACCAAACGTCAGCAGGGCACTCACAGTTTGAGTCATGCATTAATTGACTGATGGTTAGTTAATTCATTAAGTTGCTGATTAATTGATTAATATATGTTTATTAATAAAGAGGGCAGATATCAACAGCCTCATGATGGTTCATCGGGTGGGCCTCACCTTCTTGGGGAGCGAACAACCCAAGACATTAGCTTTCCTCACATCCCCGGCCTTTAGCCCGCTCGCCAAGTGGTTACGCTTCCGCATCCTACGATCTCCAACCCCCACTGATCTTGGACAAGTCCATTGATATAGTGTGGAAACACATATCGACACTTAAAAAAATGAAGACCAAATAGGTGGCCTCCCTTCAAGCATTAGCTAACTCCAGCACTCCCGTTGCCGCACATTATGCAATCTGAAGTCGTGTGTACCAAACACGCAACCACCCTTGACACAAAACTATCAATATCGACCAACCCCATCCAGCACCTTTCCCTCCAGCCACCGATTCAACCGGACTCGAGCTCCGCACCACCTACCACGGCGATCATTCTCTAAACATTATTACCCACAGTATCCCCTCAGCACGAGCCTCTGCCACATCATAACCCTGCAGCCCATAGTCCTCGAGCACCCAACTATCCCCATTAAGGTTCGTTATTTCTGCCTCTCCACAAGCAACGACCCCCCCCCCCCCCCGACAACATCGCCATAATTCGCATCATCATTAGATACGACAAAGATTTGCCTCTCGATGCGCCCACCGCTTCGGCAACACGCAATAATGAGTTCTTTGGTGAGAAATTAAAGAATCGGATGATAAAACAGTTCGAACCTCGTTCGAGCTTGAGAGCAAGCTCGATTTGAAAGACAGGTTGGATGTTATGGTCCACGAGACAAGTTATCCATTATCAGTTAATGCACATATTTATTTAATGGTTTAATTAGCGTCTTCATGTGTCTATGTTAGGTGTCAATGCTATGAGTCAGTATTATGTCTTTTTTACAAGCCGTACTCTAGTTTTTTTAATATTTTGGATAGTTTTATTTACTTGCAATCCATGTCATTGTGTAATGTTATATGTAGACCCTTTGGGTCATGAATGAAGGCAACCAATGAGTATTATGAAATATTTTTCATCTCTCAAGTTCTCTCTTCTTTTCTCCTTCCTCGCAAGGGTTTGGGTGAGTAAGGCTCCCCTCTTCCACCTTCATCCCCCCTTCGTCTACTCGGGTTGAGCTCAGCTCATGTGTATCAACGCCTCCACCACCACCTACGACAAGATATTAATGTGTTGTGGGTTAGCCCGTAAGATGCTACTTTTCAATAGTCATCGTCACTGTTTTAAATATCCTCCGACATATCGTTTTTGAGGAGAAAACAATATTATTTTTAATATATATATATATCTTTATTATATAAAACAATAAGCATATTTGAAGGCACACCATAGAATGAATCTCGACCGTTGGATGGGGCTGCTTCAAGGAATGACCGTTGGATTAGATAGATCAGGACTACAAATAGCCAAATCTCAAAAACCTCAAATTCCCTTCCTCTGAAAATCCCGATCCCTTTTTTCTGCCACCCGCGCCTTCAACAACTCCCTCTGCCGCCGCCGCCGGCAGAGGGTGGAAGGGCAGCCCTGCTCGGCGGAAGCGGCAATCGTGTGGGGGGGGATTTGGATTTTTTTTAATTTATTCCTTTTTTTTATTTTCTCTTTTTAATAATAAATTAAATAATTAAATTTCTTAATAAATTTAATTTTCTTAAGAAATTTTAAGAAAGTTAATTTTATTAAGCAATTTAGTTTTCTAAATTCGAATTTTATTAAGAAATTTAATTATTTAATTAATTATTAAAATAGAGAATAAAAAATATGAATAAATAATAAAAAATATTGGTGTGCATTGCTCGCAGACGGACAACCCCCGGCTAGTTCACCGAGGGGGTGGGGGCGGACGAAGCCCGCCTTGAATGCCAAGCGGGCGAAGCCCGCTTGGTTGCGGGCGAAGCCCGCTTGGTTGCGGGCGAAGCCCGCTTGGTTGCGGGCGAAGCCCGCAGCGACGCATCGAGAACGGGCGAAGCCCGTTCGAAGATGCTAGTATATATATAGGGCTTCGCCCGCAACCAAGCGGGCGATATATATATATATATATACTATTCTAAAAAGAAATATGGTGGCTTGCGAATAGCGTGAGATCAAAAATCCCCAAAAAATTAGGACCGTCGGATATATGGCTTCAAAATACAGGAGCCGTCCGATCAAATACAGTTGAACTGCAAATAGCTATTCTTCAAAAATCCAAAAACTCCTCTCCTCTCATTTCCCTGATACCAGACCGCCAGCCTCGCCTCCTCCGCCATTACCCTTCCCCGCGGCCGCCGGAGTAGCCACCGGCTTGACCGGAGACCCCCGGCGAGTTCGCCGGACCCCGGCGAACCTGCCGGGGTGAGTCCGGCCGCGCTCCGGCAGGTCCACCGCCGGCGGTGGCCCTGACCGTTCGTCAAACGCAAGAGTGCCGCCGTTCGTCGAACGCAGGAGTGTTGCCATTCGACGAACGACGAATCACTCCTGCGTTCGACGAACGGCGGCACTCCTGCGTTCGACGAACGGCGGCACTCCTGCGTTCGACGAACGCAGGCACTCCTGCGTTCGACGAACGCAGGCACTCCTGCGTTCGACGAACGGAGGCACTCCTGCGTTCGACGAACGGAGGCACTCCTGCGTTCGACGAACGGCGGCACTCCGGCGTTCGACGAACGCAGGCACTCCTGCGTTCGACGAACGGCGGCACTCCTGCGTTCGACGAACGGCGGCACTCCTGCGTTCGACGAACGGCGGCACTCCTGCGTTCGACGAACGGCGGCACTCCTGCGTTCGACGAACGGCGGCACTCCTGCGTTCGACGAACGGCGGCACTCCTGCGTTCGACGAACGGCGGCACTCCTGCGTTCGACGGACGACGAAGGAGGGGACGTAAGGGGGGGGCACGGGAATTTGCATAAAAAAAATTTATATTTATATAATAAAATAAATAAATAAATAAATATATTAGATTTAAAATATATATATCTTATATTTAAAATGAATATATATAATTTCATTCAATTTTTAAATCATAAAATATATATATAATTAGTTAATATATATACTTAGTAAATTAAAAGGGGCGGCTGCGGGACGAGCAAAGTGCGCCGGGGGGGGGGGGGGGGGGGGGGGGGGGGGCGGGGGGCGGGCGAAGCCCGCCGATTGCCCTCACGTAGGGCCGGAGGCCCGTGCCGTTCGACTCGTATATATATATATTATACCCTTTTTGCAAAAGATAGGCTGACATATCTAATTTTTTTTATATATGATCTAACAGATTTTTGAACATATCGCCCACTATTTTATTTTCTTATGTTAACATACTATCGG